>JAODAL010013733.1:0-90139 GCA_025379985.1 Phyllomedusa bahiana | reverse complement strand
TATTTTGTTTGTCCCCCCTTAAAATAGCTGGGAAAAAAGGCTCCCTTTTTGGCCCGGGGTAGTGAGGGCCCAATAGGGTGGAGAGCCAAAAGTACCCTCTCCCGGATGTGACTATTCGGCTGCTACTGCAGGAAAATCGCAGTGCGGGCCTTTGCACAAGTGACCCCGGGGGTCCCTGCCCCTCCCCACTGTTTTACTGCCACGGTGTTTTGGGGGTATCTGCGTTTTCCCTCATCCCCCCCCTCCTCCAGCTGCCCCTGCTCCTCCTATCTTGTACCTGGGTAGAAAATCCACCATTTCAAGACAATGCTTCTGCCCAATGTCCTCCCCCTCCTCCTCCATTTCTCCCCACCGGATCTGGGGCCAGAATGTAGTCGCCCGTCTCCACCCCCTGCCCAGACAGATTTTTCGCATCTGTTCCAGGACATAAAGCAGGAATGCGTTATTCATCCCTAGTCCTGGTGCGACAAATAACGGGGCCTTCTCAATGGCCTCAACAAATGGCAGGTGTACCTGAGCCCCCCTGGCGGGACATCAAAGTTACCGGGGGGAGTACCCTGTCCCCCGGTATCAAAAAAATTTTTTAATGGTTTTCCCTTTTTATACGTCGGCCCAAACATGTGCAGGCGGGAAATCCAAGGGTGGAAACATCCATTCAGGTGTTTTGGGGGAGGCCTTTTTGCCGTTGCAATCAAGGGGGGTTTTCCCCTGGTTTTGCGGGAATGGTGAGGCATGAAAATTTTCCCCTGGTTTTTTCAAAATCTTTGAAGATCGGGTGGAAGATTCAGGAACCTTTTCCCACCCCAATTGAACATGTGCGCCAGCGGGGCTTTACCACCCCTCCTTGTGCAACTCGGACCCATGTTCCTCCCTTTGTGTTACCTGGTTCCCCGATTTGCAGTTGGCCGGATAAACCAACATAAATTTTTTTGCTGCATCGCGGAGCAGTTTCCCCCTTGTGACTTTGTCCCGAGGCAAGCAGGTGTGAACTGCTGACAAGCTGTGCCCTACAATGTGGTATGATGGGCAGTACTTGGGGGGCTGAGTGGTGGTGGTGGTGGGGGGGAGGGGGGGACATTGGGCGGAGCCGCAGTTTGACAACGGGGAAAGAGAAACGCCGTCTCCTTAAAGTTGTTAGTGTGCCTGGGAGGAAGCACTTCCCCAGGGGGGCCTTAAAAGGAATGAAAAGGGGTGACCGAGTTACAGTCCAGAGTCTGTGCTGCCAGCATTTTGGGAACAAACCTTTAAACTCAAGGAACGGGCCCCATTTCTGTTCAAATATTTATAAAGTGTGGCATGCCTTTTTGGAAAAAAAATTACGGCTTGAAACCCTCCATCTCGGCTTTTCCCACAGTTTCTCATTCCCCTTTTCGGTCCCGGTGTTTAGCAAAGAACCCCACCCCGCCAAGTATGGATTTTACCGCCAACGTCCGCATGGTGAAACTACCGCCGCCCCGGACCCCTTTTCCCGCTACTTTCTTGAACCTCAAGGGGGTTTTTTCCCCCCGGGCGCTTGGCTCCGCCCTCCCTGCTGTCCCTGTGAATCCGCCTCAAACCCCACTTGCTGGCTGCGCCGTACCTGACGCGCAAGTGACGCCCTCTTCTCCGACGATGATAACCCTTGCCACCCGGCCCCCAAGGCGGGGAAATCATCATCTATTTGTGTTTCATCTCACTGCTGTCCTCATCCCCGGTCTTGGATGCAGAGGCTGCCCCCCTCACAACAGACCTCCATGCCACCTCCCAAACTTACTTTGGCCTACGCAAGAACAGGCGAAATTGGCCCCATTTTTCGCTGCCCAAATTTGCGCTGACTGCCCTCCTCAAATTGTTCAAATTCGCTATTTTGGGCTGAGCCCAAACCCCATATAGATCTTGGCTGGGGAAACCCCGGGTGGGAAGAGGGGGTTGAGGGGCAGGTGAGGGGCCCCTGCCGCTCCCCCTGCCACTAAGGGGGTTTGGGGTTGGTTCCCCCTGACTCTTGGTGGGGTTGCGATGTCATCTGGGAAGAAGTGGTGACCTAGTCAGAGGCAGTTGTGGGCCCACCCAGTGCCCCTGCTGCGCGTCCCCTTGTTGCTTTCGACCTGGGCCGCTCCGGAATTTTGTGCCTCGCCCCTCGCAGGTAAAAGCCTGCACCTTCTGTCTGACATCTGTTTGTTCTAAAAAGACAGCACGTTTGATAAGATATCTGTATATGATAAATACACACCCTGTATTCTGACTCCAAATTAACCCACTAAGAATGCTTGGTAACCCTTGGATATAAATTGCCGCTCCACAAATGCCAGGAAAAAATTGACTTGTAGAGTGCCGCTTTTAAACTCTGTGTATTTTCTGAATATAAAAGCACAAACATACTTATAACCTATCGCTCACATGCGAATTATGCTACATAATTTCTTCGTAGCGGAGGAAAAAAAAGTTTCTTTACTGAGTACACTGCAGAAAAATACAATATTTAACCCCTGAATTAAAATGTGCAAAAGAATTGAGCAAGCCAAAAAACTACGAGCTTTGTTAGCGTGTTACCAATGCGTTTGTTTTTTACGCTACAACAACAAAGAGGCAAAACTTGTAAAGTAACCCTTCGCTTGTGAATTGTATGGCCTACAGGAAAAATGTATTTTTTGGCGGTAAAAAAGACGGATTTATTTTAGTCACCACAACAGCAGAACAACGCTTAAATAACCCCGTGATGTAAATTGCGCAAAGAATTGATCACCAAAAACAACGAGCTTTGTTTGCGTTGTTACAATGGCGGTTTTTTTTTTTACGCAACACAACAAGAGGAAAACTGTAATTAACCTTTGCTTGTGGAATAATGCTACATCCAGGAAAAAATGTAATTTTTTGGCGGTGAAAAAAGACGGTTTTATATTAGAGTCGCCAGAACAAGCAGAACAACTCTTACTTAACCCCGGGATGTAAATTGCGCAAAACAATAGAGCAACCAAAAACAAGGAGCTTTGTAGCCTTTTATACAACGGCGTGATTTTACCACGCAACACACCAAGAGGAACACTTGAATTAACCATCGCTTGTGAATTATGCTACAGGAAAAAAAAATTTTTTTTTTGCGGGTGAAATAAACGGTTTCTTTTTAGTCCACACAGCACAAGAACAACTACATAATTAACCCCTGATGTAAATTGTGCAAAAGAGAATTGAGCAGGCCAAAAATGAAGTGGTATTTGTATAGTAAAAACGCTGTTTCTTTAAAATGAATACAACAGAACAGGCCTAAGATCACCCTTTTGATATTTCAATGTGTGCTGTGAGGCGATAGCATTAAAATGTATATGCACTGACTGGACACACACTGGACTCAGATAAGCAATACCCCCACAAAAATCAGAAAAAGAACGTTAAGAGAAGCATCCTATGAGACAAGCTGGAGACACAACAGCCCACAAAAATCGCTGTAAAGAAATGATATTATATGTATCCAGCTATCATAAGCAGGCAGCGGCAACACCTACCCATAATTCAGTACAGTGAGAGGCCGTTTGAGCTTCACCACGGCGTCGCGCCCAGACTTATATAGCTTCGGTATGTCACAGAAATCCCCGCGTCTCTGATTGGCTCATCTCCTGCACATGTCATGCAGGCAAGCCCTCTTCCTCCCCAGAGCTTTCTTTGCCCCATGTAATCGCCATGTGCTCGCGCCATTTTTATCAATCAAAAAGCACACTTCGTTCACGACAAGTACCCCAATGATCGACTATCATTCCGAACCGAAGTTTTTCTCCTGAAATTCACAAATGAATCACTGTCGTTAGAATCATTCTTCTCCCATCTCAGTCTAATGATTTCGGTATCCCTCCCAGTCTCACCTAGAGATGTCTCATTAAAGGAGGTGCTACACCTCCTCGCTGCCTCAATATCCCTTTAGCATGATCAGAACATCTCTGGAGTCCACAAACCAAACATCTCTGATAATTTGGTGCTCATCCACTGCATTTCTCCTCGCAAATACACCCTCTGTTTCCCTGTTCCAAGAAAGGATATCCCAGTGAACCTCCAAAATACTGTTTTGGTTCAGGACTCAGGACAGTCATTGCTGTAACGGTAATGAGAACCCTATGGTTCCCAAGAGCTCATGATCCTCTCAGCCAAGTACCTTCTCAGCTGCCTACTTCACAGTCTAAGAGTTTCTTGCAATGTTTTCTCCTTATCAGTGTCCCACTACACAAGGACTGTCCATACCCTTCTGCTTTCACTTATCATACCCACCTAAACGAGATGCTTCAAAGGGGCACAGAACTTCAACCCAACCGTTGACCACCAAGCTTGCAGGAATATATAATATTCTCTTGTGTGCACCTGATTTTTTCCAACTGTCATTCAAGCTCTTTGAGTTCCTTCTTCAACATTTGGCATCAATCAACTTGCAAAGTCTCACAGTCCAAGCTCCAATGGTGTTATCTAAAGAAAGTATGTATTCCGCGAAACATTGCATATCACAGGGTACCAAATACCTTAACCGATGATCGGGAAAAAGCTGTGATGCTCATTTTCTTTCCACCGAACAAATCTAAAACAACTGCAAGGATTTCTGGGCCTCGTCACTTACTGTCGTCAATGATACCCCGATGTGGCCTCCAGTCTGTTATGCAAGTTTTATACACTATTCTTTCGAGAGGACAATATTTACACCAATGAACTCTCCAACATTAAGCACAATAGTGTTTTCAAAGCCAGAAAAAAAACTTATCCAACATGCCTCCAGTTCAGTAATCTCGGCTACTCACAGCCTTCAACTTCCTCCTATTTTGAATAATATGCCAAGCATCAGAAGTTCCGACACAAAAACATGGAGATCGTTTGAGAGCCTCTTGGATACATTCTTGCAATTTAATTCCAGTTGCAACGGCACTGTCCCTACTTGCCTCAGAGCTACATTGCTGCAAACAAGATCTTCTTGAAAAAACTGACAAATCATTTTTAGGTTAGGCCATCCGGTCAATGATTTTGGCTCCTCATTATCTACAAGTATGCCTGAAAAAGGTCCGAGCAGAACGTCATCTCAGTAAACAGCGGACATCACCGGTATATCAATTCCCATTACTGATGTCCTGAAAATGTCATTTGAAGGAGATGTACACTCTCAACCCAGCCACTCTGCTTTCCCTCTCTCAAGTGGTGTGGAAGATGAAACATATCAGACCAAACCAGAGATGAAAGACCAGACTGCAGCGGATGAACCACTACATGACTGTCTTGAACAAAATAGCTGAAACTCACCATCTTTCCTAACTCTTTCCTCTACAACCAAGTTGAGTAGAGCGCCCAGGACTATGTCGTCTTCACAGATGGATCCCAGATATGTGGACACGATCAGGACAATTCCATACAGTATTTTCCTGTGGGTTACCAGTGCCAAAAACGCGCGTGAACATGGTTCAAATTCTTCTACCTTCGAGAATGCCAAACCCGCCCAAAGAATGATGAACGTCTGGGGCTGTAACGAAGCTTGCTACAGCTCACCGAATAAGAAGAAGACCATCTAACGATATACACCGACTTAGCCTGAAGTGGGCCCTGCTGGTTTCCAGACCAGCTAGTAGAACGCCCATCAAGAATCAAGAAGCCATCAGACTCGTGATGAAGTGCTCTCTAATTGCCAGCTCAAGTGGCCGTTTTGAAGACTAAAACCATGGAAGAATAGACAGTGATGTAGAAGCACCTACAGAGGCACAGCACACTTTTTGGCTGCAAAGGCCACAGATCTCTTCCCAAGTATTTTTTTTTCGAAAAAAAAAAAAAAAGAGAACGCAGGAGTTGCTGAATATTGCTTCGACCAGAGCAGAGAAGAAAGAAGAAAAATAGATAAGAAAGAAAGAGAATGTGAGAGAAAAGAAGGAGAAGTGATAAGAAGGAGAATAAAAACGAAGGAAAAAAGAAGGTGAGAAAAGAAAGTCAAAGAAAAGAATAGAGAGGAACAAGAAGAGAAGAACCAAAGACGAGATTGCAATTGAATCCAGGTGTTAACCTGTTGAGCACTCTACAATCTCAAACAACTCTGAAGCTACAAGCCGCGACAGGAAAGAAGCTAAGCTGGGGAGGAATTGGGAGCTAACAGAGATATACCAAGATGGATTTTAAAGGAAAACAATAAACTTTGTTTACCAAGGGCATTATAACCAGACTGTAGTACAATGGTCTCATGATACTACCCACAAGAGGAACTAACCAGACTGATTTATTCAATCAACAAGATATACGCTAACGACCCAGAATCACCACCAACAGCAAGTAACTATGCGTAGAAGTTTGTGAAATAAGCAATACTAGTAACCCAGGAAGGACTGATGGCACGCGCGCACATAAGACAGCATTGGCTAAACACATATCTCCTCGTACGCAGCGGATCCAGATTAGAACACATTGGACACTGTGCGCCTCACTCGGGATTCAGTTATATGCGCTGAGAGCCGCATATAATCTGAAGCTTCCTATCTCGCAGACGGCCAATCGCAAGCAAGCACTGCCCCTACGCGCCGACAGTGACTCTCGAGGTATAAACACCGAGGGGAGATTTTTTCAGCACTTTTTTTGTGCTGAAAAAACTGTGGCTTCTATGACCGAGAATATAACGCGTAAAATCGTGTGTTAGAAGAACTCTGTAAACTATCCATGGTCATATTTACCCTGGATCATCCATAATCAGATCCAGACTCTGATCAAAGCTACAACCTGGTGACCTTTGTGTGGGTGCAGAAACACCAGAGATTCTCTGGAGCCCAGATTGTGACCATACCCAACGTACACAGCTCCTGAGTCCCACAACCTCATGAAACATGAAGGAAGACCAACCTGGTTGCATGCTCAACTGCAAAGAAATGTGACTGCGACCAATAAGTCTCATGAACTTTTCCATTATCCTTTCATATGTTTGTCTAAGTCAGATGTGTGTAAAAATGCAAGAGGGCCAACCAAGGAGGGTGCCTGATGTAGTTCAAAGCTAGGTAATGCGTCAAAGCACTGGTTTTTTGAATCACGATTACGCCCCATATACAATCACTCAGAAGTATGGACACGGGGTCAAAGTATTACATCCTATTATACATCAACACAGGTTTGAATTATACACACCCGCGATGCTACCAAGTAATAAGCTGAATAGTTAAGTGCCACCCTCCATCATACATTCCAGAATCTACTGAGGGTTATATATTGTAAACAATCCGATTGATGCCTTGCCGGGGACTGCCCTGGGAGGTGGCACTGCGGTTGTGTTGGTCACAGTCCATCCCATTCACCATCATGGCTCTGCGAGGAGGCAGGCTGTTGCTTGGTTATGCCCCTTGTGCTGAGCCTTGGCAGGGTCCAGTGGTGGTTTAACACCCACCTCCGCGACCCGTTATCACACCCTGCTAGTCCATAAGGCGAGTGCCTTTAACCCATTCCTTGAGAAAGAAACAGCTCCACAGCTCCCTGCATACCCACAGCTGAGACAAATTCTTTAATCAAGAAGAAGATCCCACCCCGAGGATAAAAAAATCACTTCAATACTTTATTTATCCAAACATGACAAGAGGACATCACACGACAGGTACTTACAAGGATAACAAACCAGCGTCATTTTGATCTTTAAACGGTATCTAATCATGGGATTCCATGATTAAGACACCTTTTAAGAATTGAAACGCGATGTTTGTTATCCTTGTATAGCTACCTTCGTGATGTCCACTATCTCATGTTTGGATAAATAAGTATTGAAGGATTTTATTTCTACCGGTGTGGATCTATCTTCATTGATAAAGAATTTTTAACCCATTCTTTGTTCAGTTTTAGGGAAGAGCATCAATCCCCATGTCCCCGCTCTATGGGGGTGAGCGTTTAGAACAGGTTTTAGATATTTTAGGGGGACGTCAGTTTTGTGTAATTTAAGTAAATAACATCAAAAGTCTGTTTCAATCATTACATCTTATTTAGCTTATCAGGATTAGTTTATGTTTAAACTGCTTTCTACTGGCACATAGCACACATCCTTATCGCGAACTAATCATATATCTCCAACCCGACGTCTTTCCTTGAGACAGATGTGGTGTCTCTAGCAACTAAGAAAGTCCAAGGCCTTCCTCCTTCCCCCAGAGATAATACAAGAGGTTAGTTTTTGCGAAGTGTGACCATATCAGCCAATGCTTCATACATACGTACATGCAAATTATAACTTTCTCTTAGCAACCACCAATTAAACCAATCATGTAGTGGGTATAAAATAGTCATGTGATTAAAAAAGTTTCTATTCGAATGTAATTTACGGTGAACCTAAACCTTCAGATTTCCATGACCCAGCCAAGCGTATCTTCGTGAGACTCTCGGCACTAGCGGCTGACGCCAGCAAATCATAATAGTACTATTCTCTGACAGAGGTATTTAATTGATATATGAGTGGAACAAAGGAGAATTTCCACATCTGATTTACTCTCTGTACAAATTACCACAGAGTGCTTTCACACAGAGCATTCTAGGTGCGATTTGTTGTGCATAAAAAACAGCATCTCAATTGTGTTGTTAGAGACTTTTTTTGATGCGGTTTATTTCGTGCTGTAAAAGCGAACAGAAACTATAATTATGTACATTTCTGCACAAAAATCATCCAAAAATGCACCAAAAAACGCGTCCTTGTGAAAGCACCCTTATAAAATCTAGTGTGACCATACCTCTAGAAGTCCCTATTAGATAAATATATACATCATGTATGTAAATTTAATCTTAGAACAAATATAAATGTTTTGTGGCAGGATTTGAATATGCTGTTTCAAATGTTTGCCAACAAGTCTGTACTGAGCTAGTGCGTATTTTGCATGAAGAATTGGGCAAAAATGCAAGCCTCTTAGATGTGTCAACAGCGGTAGAGAGCATTACCCCAACAGATTTGAAACTGTCATTGGCAGCTAAAAGGTGTCCTACAAAGTACTGACTTAGGGGTGCGCATACATATGGAAACCACTTCACTTTTCAGTTTCCTTAATTTGCAAACATTTGGAAAAGCACCCCCTCATTTTTTTTGCACTTCAAAAATACTTTCTACTTTGTGTTTCTCTATCACAAAAAAATCAACAAAAATTATTTACGTTTTTAGGCTGTAACCTTTAAAAATGAAAATTCAAAGAGTATAAAAATTGTTTAATTTCCCCTGCATAAGACTGAATACGATCTGAAAATGAGTCTGTTTCAATAGGGCTAGGTTTTTTCGTAATAAAGGTTTTGGTATGGGGGAAACCCGAAAATGGGGGCCTTTTTTCCCCTTTAGGTGGTTTTTTGTTGGTTTTATATGCCATATTTTTGGGGTCAAATTGAAGGGGGTTTAGATGTCCCCGTTTTGGGATTAAAATGAGAATTTTTTACTCCCTTTTATTTTGTCCCACTTTGGTAATCCAGGCTATATACAATGCCAGATCGACTACAAACATAACCATGCCTCCCAACAAACCTTTAATGGCACCACCAAGTTCTGTCATGGGGCCCATCACTTTTCCAGGAAGTTAATGCTGCATGCTGCACTAAACTTTAATCTTGCAATCAAATTTGAAGGACGCCAACTAAAGCTCCAAACAGAAGCTGTGAAAGCAGGGGGGAGTTTTTACTTCTTTTTTCCTTCTAAGAAATGCTCAGCGAAATGTCACTAGGGGGTACTTGGTTGAAAAGTTGATAAACACTGTTTTAGTAAACCGATATTTAGTCTTCTAAATAATTTGCATATTGTATTTTATTTTTTTAGTATCTAAAATACTAATATATACTTATCAAAAACAGTGTCTATCAACCTTTTTCAAACAAGTAAAAACCCCATGAATTTCAGCTGAGCACCCCCCCCTAAAAAAAAAAGTACAAACAGTACCTTCGACTGTAAGAGAGAATAATTCAAAAGCTTTTAAGAAAGAACACTTTTTAAGTACAACCGTGCATTTTTTCTGTCTTCAAAATTTTTTTAAAATTTAAATTTTGGGGGGGAAAAGGGGGTTTTTTTTGGGGGGGGGGTTTTTTTAAATTTTTTTCCTTTTAAAAAAAACGGGGGGGCCCCTTTTTTTTTTTAAAAAAAAAATTTTTTTTGGGTTTTTTTCCCCAAAAAAATTTTAAAAAAATTTTTTGGGGGGGGGGGGTTTTTAAAAATTAAGGAAAAAGGTTAAATTTTGGAAAAAAAAAAATTAATTGGGGGAAAAAAAAAAATTTTAAAAAAAAGGGAAGGGGGGAAAAGGGGGGGTTTTTGGGGAATTTCCCTTTTTTAAAAAATTTATTTTTTTTAAATTTTTTAAAAATTTTTTCCCCCAAAAGGGTTTTTCCAAAAATTTTTTTTTTAAAATTTTTTTTAAAAATTTTTTTTCCCCAAAAAGGGGGGGGCAAAAAAAAAGGTAAAAAAAAAACCCCCCAAAAAAAAAAAAAAAGGGGGGGGGTTTTTTAAAAAAGGGGAAAAAAATTTGTTCCATTTTTTTTTTTTTTTTAAAAAAAACCCCCCCCCAAAAAAAAGGGAAACTTTTTTTTTTTTCCCCCCTTTAAAAGGGGAAAAATTTTTTTTTAAAAAGGTTGTTAAAAAAAAGAAAAAAAAATTTTTTTTTTAAAAAAATTTTTTAATTTTTTTTCCGAAATTTTTTTTTTTAAAAAAACTTTTTTTTTTAAATTTTTTTCCCCCTTTTTTTCCCCAAGTTTTGGGAAAAACCCCAAACCCCTTAAAAAAAAAAAACAAAAAAAAAAAAAAAAAAAAACCCTTTTAAAAAAAAAATTTTTAATTTTTAAAGTTTTTTTTTTTAAAAAAAAAAGGGGGAAAAAAAAGGGGGGGGGGGTTTTTTAAAAAAAAAAAACCCCCCCCGGGGAAAACCCAAAAAAAAAAATTTTTCCCCCTTAAAAAATTTTTTAAAAGGGAAAATTTTTTCCCCCCCCCTTTTCCCCCCCTTTTTCCCGTTTTTTTGGTTTTAAAAATTAAATTTTGAAGGGAAAAAAAACCCCGGGGGGGGGCCCCCCGGGTTAAAAAAATTTTTTCCTTTAAAAATTTTTAAATTTTTTTTTTTTTTCCCCCCCCCCAAAATGGGGTTTTTTTTTTAAAAAAAATTTTTCCCCCCAAGCCCGGGGGCCCCAATTTTTTTTTCCCCCCCCCCCTTTTTCTTTAAAAAAACCCCAAAAAAAGGGGGGGAAAACCCTTTTTTTTTTTCCCCCCCCCCAAAAAAAAATTTTTTGGGGGGAAAAAAAACCCCTTTCCCCAAAAAGGGTTTTCCCCCCCAAAAAAAAAGGGGGGGGCCCCCCTTTCCTTTTTTTTTTTCCCCCCCCCCCTTTTTTTTAAAAAAAAGGGGGGGCCCCTTTTTTTGGGGAACAAAAACCCCGGCCCAAAAACCCCCCCCCCCCTTTTTTTTTTTTAAAAAAAAATTTTTTTTTTTCCCCCCCCCTTTTTTTAATTTTTAAACCTTTTTCCTTTTTTCCCCCCCCCCCAAAAATTTTTTTTTTAAAAAAAATTTTTTTTTTTTTTTTTCCCCCCCAACAGAAAAAAAAATTTTTAAAACCCCCTTTTTTTGGGTTTAAAAAAAAAAAAAAAAAAAGGGGAAAATTTTTAAAAAAAAAATTTTTTTTAAAAAAAAGGGAAAACCCCAAATTAAAACCCCCAAAAAAAAAACCAAAAAAAAAGGGGGCCCCCCCCCCGGGGGAAAAAAAAAAAAATTTGGGGGGGAAAAAAACCCGGGTTTAAAAAAAAAAAATTTTAAATTTTTTCCCCCCCCCCAAAAACCTTTTTTCCCCAAAAAGGGGAAAAATTTGGGGGAACCTTAAAAAAATTTTTCCCCCCTTTTTTTGGGGGGGGGGGGTTTTCCCAAAAAACCCCCCCTTTTTTTTTTAAAAAAAATTTTTTTTCCCAAATTTTGGGGGAAAAATTTTTTTTTGGCCCCGGGCCCTTTTAAAGGGAATTTTTTCCCCCAAAAATTGAAAAAAAATTTTGGGCCAATCCCCCCCCAACCGGGGGCCCCCCTTTTTCCCCCCCCAAATTTTTTTTTTTTTTAAAAAAGGGCCTTTTTTTTTGGGGGAACCCCCCTTTTTTTTGGGTTTTTTTCCCCCTTTTTTAACAAAATTTTCCCCAAAAAAAAAAAAAAATTTTTTTTTTAAATTTTTTTTAAACCCCCCCCTTTTTTTGGGGGAAAAAACCCTTTGGTTTTTTTTTTTTTTTTTAAAAAAAAAAAATTTTTTTTTTTATTTTAAAAAATTTTTTCCCCCCCCCAAGGGGGGGTTTTTTTTTTTTAAAAATTTTTTTTCCCTTTTTTCCCCCCCCCGGGGGGGGAAAAAGGGCCTTTTTTTTTTTTTTTTTTTTTTTTTTTTTGGGGGGATTTTTTTTTTTCCCCGGTTTTTTAAAAAATTTTTTAAATTTAAAATTTAACCCCAAAGGGGGGTTTTTTTTAAAAAAAACCCAAATTTTTCCTTTTTTTAAAAAACCCCCCCCCAAAAAAAAAAGGGGGGGCCCCCCAAAAAAAAAAAAACCCCAAAAAGGTGTTTTTGGGGGAAAAATTAAAAAAAAAAAATTTTTAATTTTTTAAACCCCCGGGGGAAACCAAAAAAAACCCTTGGCCCAAAGAAATTTTCAAACCCCCCAAAAAACCCTTTTTTTTTAAAAATTTTCAAAAAAAACCCAAAATTTTTTTTTTGGGTTAAAAAAATTTTTTTTAAATTTGGGAATTTTGGGGGAAAAAAAAAACCCCAAAATTTTTTAAAATTTTTTTGGGGGGAAAGGAACCCCGGGGTTTTTAATTAGGGGCCAAAAAGGGTTTAAAAAAAATTTTTTTTTTTGGTTTTTTAAAATTTTTTTCCCCTTTTTTTACCTTTTTAAAAAAGGGGGGGGAAAACGGAAAAAAAAAAAAAAACCCCCCCCCCCTTTAAAACCCAAAAAAATTAAAAAATTTTTTAAAAAAAATTTTCCTTTTTTTTTTTTTTTTTTAAAAGGGAAAAAAAAATTTTTTTTAAAATTTAAAAAGGAAAAAAAAATTTTTTTTTTGGGGGGGAAAAAAAAAAAGGGAAATTTTAAAAAAATTTTTTAAAAAAATTTTTTTGGGGTAAGTTAAACAAAAAAATTTCATTTTTTTTAAAAATTTTTTTTGGGGGGGGGCCCCCCGAAAAAAGGGGGGGGCCCCGGGGGGGGGGAAAAAAAATTTGGGAAAAAAAAAAAATTTGGGGCCAAATTTTTGGGGAAAAAAAAAAAAAAAAAAACCCCCAAAACCCCCCCCCCCCCCCTTTTTTTTCCTTTTTGGGGGAAAAAAAAAAAAGGGGGGGTTGGTTGGAAAAATCCTTTTTCCCCTTTTTTTTTTGGGGGGGGGAAAAACCCCCTTTGGGGCCTATGTAAACCCGGGGGGGTAAGAAATTGTTAAAAACGTAAAAACCAATATTTTGGGGTAGAGTTTAAAAAGTCGGTTTTTTAAAAGTGAGGGGTTTGGGCTGAATTTGCAGGGCAATCCCAAAGGGTTTTTACCGGGTTTCGGGGGTTTGTGGTTATAGTGGCTTTTAAAAGGGGTTCTTTAAGGGGGGGCCTTTCCCGAGGGAAGTCTTTTCATAGGGAAATGAGGGAGTAACAGAACTCGGGGAAAATCGATAGTATTTTGGTTTTAAAGACCGTCCGGGCCGGGGAGCCCCTTTTTTTTTTTTTAAATAATATTTAAAAAGGGCCTTTTTGGACCTCAGTTACGGAAAAAGGTATGTTCAGGGCCCTTTTAGGTTTTAACGGAGCCCGTGGGGAAAGGGAGTTTTAAATTTTAAATTTGGGGAAAAAAGTTTAATTTTCAGAAAAAGAGGGGTGGGGGGGCGCATTCTCAGAGGGACGGGAAAATTAAAAGAGTTTAGAGTAGTATTCCCGCAAAAATTTTTTGGCGAAATCTATTGGGTTAATAAGTTTGGAAAACCAGTAGAAATGTTAATTAGAAATTTTAAAAGAGTGTTTTTTTTTTGGGTTTAAAACCTTTTAGCTAAAATTTTGCCCTTGGTTTTATCCCCTTAGGGAGAAATTTTCCACTTCATTTTTTTCGCTAAATTACATTCGTATTTCTGGAGGTATAGGGGTTCCCAAGGGGTTTTTTTTTAGATCAGCCCAATTTGTTCTTTATTCTTAGGGGGTGGACTTTCTTTAACTCAGCCCCTTTTCCTTTTCTCAAGATCACAAAATAACCCATCCCAAAAAAAATATCTGACGTTCCTCCGTTTTTTCTCTCTGGCCATTTGGAAAAGAAAAACCCCCCCGGAAAGGGAAAACTTTTTGGGCACACCAAACTTACTATCTTGAGGAAAACCGACAGTGGGTTTAAATCAAAAAAAGGGTTTTAAAGGGGGGATTTTAAAAGCTGAGTTGTTAGGGGCTTAAAAGGGAATAGTTGTTTAAACCCCCAAGGTGGGGTTTTTTTAAAAAGGGGGGGGGGGGCTTTTTATAAAACATTCCCACAGGGGGGGGTGATCCACCAAGTGATATAAAAACCCAAGTTCAAGATAAGAGCTTTATTAAGTACTTTTCTTGGAAAAAATCTTAAAAAAAAAAAATTCTATAAAGGGGAGAATTAAAAATTTTTAAGAAGGGAGAAAAAAAGGAATTTGTCCTCTTTCCGAAGTGTGTAGATAAAAGCCACACAAACATGAAACCCCTTTCCCTTCCAAGATAAATGGAGTGGAGATTTTCCCGACAGACTTTCCCCTGATTCTGGAATCTAACCCAAAAACCCTTGGCCCAAACCACGGAAAATTGAAATCTCCACCCCAAAAAATCAAGCCACACCACCCCCCTTTACACGTCCCTCGCCCCCTGTTTTTTAAAAAACCCCTTTAAAGAAAAAGGATTTGTTTTTTAAAGGAAACGTAAAAAGCTACTAAGGGGTAGGGTCAAAAATTTTAAGGGACATACTAGAATGATGAAGCGACCTTTTGGGGCCCATAATGGGCTGCTGGAGAAGAATGGGAAAGGAATTTTTTTATTAAATCGCTACCCCTGCCTCTTTTTTTTTTGCATGGGCCTGGAAGATAACAGGGAAGTGTTTATGTTTTTTGTCCCAAAAATGGTCCCTAAAGGGCAAATGGGTTTTCTTGGAAGAAGAAACACGGGCTGGGTTTTGATTTAGTGAGATCCTTTCCAAAAAGCAAGGAACCCTTTAAGGGGGGTTTTTAAAAACCCCTCACATTAAAACGTAAAAAAACTTTAAACCCAAAAACACATTTTTTTAAACGTGGCCCAAAGAGTGGGGGATCTGAATATAAAAACATTCCCACCTCTTTTGAAAACTTTGGGGAAACCGCTTGAACACATAGGACACATCTTAAAAAAAGGAAAAAACCACTTTAAAAATGGAAAAAAAAGCCAAAAGGGGAGTAAAAACCCGGGAAAGTCGAATCCATTCCTAAAAAGGAAAAAATTATCATGGGCAAGCCCCGTCCTGGGTTTTTTCAAGGATAATAACAAGAAACAAGTACAAAAAGAGAGGTGGGGTTTTCCCCGGGAAAAGCTCCTGAACTAGGGCATTTTTGAAAGAATTTTAAAATTGAGAGGTCCTTTGGGTTTTTTCAAAAATTTTGAAGGTTTGCTTTTTCTTACCCAAAAATGGTTAAAACATCTTTCCCGGAAAGGATTTGCTTTTTTTGGGCCGGACTGAATTTTCCAAAGGGGAAAAAGGGTTTCCCGTATTTTAAAGAAGTAAGAAACTTTTTTCAGGAGAGTTGCAAGTGAACTGTGTACCCCTCCCCTGGGAAAAGATTAATTTTTTCTGGGGGAAACCCCATCTAATTTTGGGTTCCACGGTCACGCAGAGCCTTAGTGTAAGTTTGGAACTCTTTTCCCCCCCCCCCTTCTTTGGGGCCGTTGCAGCAAAGATCAGGGAAAAGGAAAATTGCCTGGAAAAAAGTTCAGGGGGATTATCTGAAATCCGTAAAAGGGGAGGAAGTCCTCTTTTAAAAAGTTGAAAAAATGGATCCTGGCTATAGTAAACTCTTGGAACCTGTGCTTGGGTAAATTTCCCCCGGGTTTTGGGGGTTCGATGAATACGATCAATGAGAAACTCTTGGGGAGAAACTTTTTGGGAAGACCAACGTCATGAGGTCCCACCAGGGAGGGAATTAAACTGATCCGAGCACGGAAATTTGGGAATTCCGGGGGTTTTTTAACTTTTTAAAACGTCGAGAGCGGTTTTTCAAATCATTAACCTTGTTGGTCAGGGCGGTTTAAACCCCCCCTTTTAACTGGTTTTTTAGCGCCCAAACAAGCTTTTTGGGAATTTTTTCAAAGGGCGGACATTTTTTCCTTCCAATAAACGTACGGGGGCAAACAACAGATTTAATGTCCGGGGTTTAAATCAAGAAACATCTCCCTTTTAAAAAAATTTGGATAAAGGAGAGAAAAACGAAAAAAGGAAAAAAAACCCGCTGGAAGGGGAAACCGGGTGATTGGGAATCAGAAGGGGGCTTGGGTTTAAACCCCGATCTAAACCCCCAAATTTTAGCCCTTGAAAAAAGGAGGCGGGAAAAAGGAAAAAAAAATTGGGGACCTCTTTTAAAATTTATTTAACGATTGGGGGAAAAAAAAAGGAGAAAAACTCCCCGGAAGTTTTTGGGGGGGTTTTTCTTTTTCATTTTTTTTTGAGGTTTCCTTCCCCTTGTTATAGGAGGGTAGACCAAGAAGAAAAGGGGAAACGCGTTAATGTTTTTAATTTTTTAAATTTTGTTTTGGTTTAAAGGGGGGTTTGATCTTTTTTTTTTTTTTTTTTCCCCTTTTTTTCCCTTTTTTTTCCCTCCTGTTTAAATCGGGGTGCTTTTAAAATCTCAAACCTCTTTCCCTTGGGGGCCCTAAAAAGGGGGAAATTTAGCTGATACAAAAAAAAAGCTTCCCTTGGGTTTGGGGTAAGATAGGAAACTTTAGAGGGCTATCAAAGGTAAAAAAATAACAGGAGTTGCAAGGGGTTTTTGACCGCTTGTAACCACCTTATAGGGGAAGAACCCACTTTAAAGGGGAGTAGTAGAACCCCTTTTTAAACGCCAAACTGAAGTAAAGTTTCCCGCACAGGGGGGGGAAAGGGCTGGAAAAACAGTAGGTTAGGGTTTTTAAAAAAGGACTATTTTTTCCCCGTAAAAAATTAGCTTTTAACTGTAGTTCCCGCACTAGTCAACACTTGAAGGGGGATATAGGTAAAAGCGGGGGGTTTATTTTCCCAGATCAGGGAGGTAGAGGGGAGGTAAGCTGTAGCTATTTTTGGGGGACAGAAAGGGGTAATTGTTTAACTCCCCAAAAGTGGCTTTTTTTTTTCACATCGGAGGGAAAAAAGGGGGAGAAAAGCCACTGGGCCCCCTTTGGGAAATACAGGGTTTTCAAAGACCTGGGCCCTTTTAAGGGCCCCGGGCCCGCCCCGTAAAGGGGAGGGTTTTTTTTACCCCGACTCAGGGGACAAAACCAGGTTGGCCCTTAATTAAAGGGCAGAAAAGGGCTTCAGCGGGGCTAGGGGTTTACAACGGGGCTGTTTTTTTTAAAAAATGGGTAAAGGGGTAGGGGGTACTGATAGGTACTCAGGGGAGACTCCCCCAGGGCAGTCCAGTCGACTAGTGACCAAAGCCTGAAAATACAGAGCTGGGTTTGGGGGGGTTTAGGAAATTTCTTGGGGGAAAATTTCCCCAGGCTGCAGAAGCCAGGGGAAAAATGGGGTGGAGGGAACAAACCCGGGACACCCGCCCAAAACAGGGGGGGCGAGCCCTCGGTACCTGTTTTCCCCCCGGGTGGAAACGTTGAGGCCCCCTGTTCCCATAGGAAAGGGATCGCTTTCGGAAAGGGAAGGGCCGATTTGTTTAGACCCGCAAGCGAAGGGGGCCCGGGGCAGGCATTACCCCTAAAAAGAGGCCGCGGGGCCAAAACCCCCGAACAGGAAAAAGCGGGCGGAGCTATTTTCCGAACCCGGCCCTGGGGGAAAATGCCAAACGCTCAGGGCCCGGGGGGGTTTCCCCCAACCCCTACCCGTTTAGGTCGGTCAGTAGGTTTTAAAAAGGGGGGCTTTCCAAACAGGGTGGGAGAAGCTTCTCTGCAGTTAGATCCCCCGCTGGGGCAAAGGTATCCCAGGGGGTCGCTGAAAAAGGCCCCCGGCCTCCAAAAAGGCCCTTTCCGAGAGAAGAAAGGCGCTGCTTGCTTCTGGGCCCTTTTCCTGGGTGGAGATTCCAAAGGTTTAAACTCAAGTTATAAAACCCGCTAAGAGCCGGTTCTGGTGTCCCAAACTGTGGCTCTTGATTCCCCGGGGGAAAAACCTTTTGGTAGGTCCAAGGAGATTTGCCACAGATATTGGGGGTTAGGTTTTTTGGGGGCCCCAAAGTGGGGGCTTAAGCCCGGAGAAACCCACAAACTGCTCTTTTCCCCCTCCCCTCTCAGGCCACGCCCCCCCCCCCCTTGGGTGTTTTTTAAAGGGTTTCTCCCACCCCAAAGGCCCCCAGTAACTGTAAAAGGATTTCATTTCCTTTCCCAAAATCTTGCACCCAAAAATGATTTAAAAAACATGCTCGAACGCTTGAAATTTCCCCACAAGGATAATAAAAAGGTCAATTCAAAAACATTCTCAAAAACAGTGGGTATAAAAAAACATGCAAATAGCTTTTCACATTTTAAAAAACCTTTTTAAATCCTTTTTAAACCCCCTTTTTAGTTATTGTTCCACCAACTCCTGCACACTACACTGTCAACCTCTGGTTTTTGCGGGGGAAATCCCAAAATCACTATTTAAAAATTAAAACCCCTAAATGGCACCCCTGTTAAAAAGGGCAAATACTGTTTTAAAAATAATGTCCCCTTGTCCCGACAATTTTGCCAACCCCTTTAAAAAGAGATGGAAAAAATCCCAAAAAAAAACATGGGTTAAACTGATAAAGTGGCGGGGAAGGGGTCTTTGGCCCTTGTTTAATACAAAAAAGGTTTTTTGAGAATAAAAATGTTTTTAGGCACTTTAATGCAGAAATTTTCTATATAAAATGTAGGTTCACCTTTAAATTTTACTAAAGGGAAACAAAAAAAGCCTAAAGCTAATCAAAACTGATTTGGACCAGCATGTCTGCAATTAATAGATCCTTCTATTGTTCCCATGATAATGGCTTCTGGACTTAAAGGAATCAAAGCACTCACTCAGCAAGTACAAAATATTCTGGGAATTGTAGAGTGTTTCTGATGATTTGCTGAGCAAGGACTATGACGGTTTTCTTTTTTTGGCACATGCTCAAAGACTTTTCAGGATTGACTTCTACTGTTAAAGCGTGATTGATGTATATTGCATTTAAGGGGTTTGATTTCATATTTGACATTTACTGCCATCTTTGCAAATGCTCTAAAGAGTACACAAAATGAAAGATTTATCAGCTGCTGCTTGTGATGAATATATGACTATTACTGAGCCTCATTTTGTAATGGAATCTGATTTACAGTGACAAATACAGATATATTTCAATTCTACAGCATTAAATTTAACTGAAGAAACATTATGCCTTTTTGTGTTCTCCAGCAAGCGTTTTTTTTAGCATTTCATATTAGTCAAAAAGGCAGAAAATACTTTTCTTCACAAAAGGCAAACCCGTACTTGTGGCTCAGTTAATTGTAAGTGAAACTTAAATTTGACCCAAAAGAAAATAACAGGATGACAGCACTAAACAGTACAAAAGGAGCTTTAATTATATAGATTAGAGATGAGCGAATTTCTCAAAAATTCGATTCGGTCACGTCGCCGAATTTTCCGACAAAATTTGTTTCGTTCCGAATTACTTCGGCACGAATCGCGTTAAAAAGCAGCTATTTCCAGGCTGCACAGAGCCTGCAGGGTGCTGTAGAACGTTGTGCCATGCTTAAATATGCAGAGGGAGCTTGGTTTGGTCTTCATACAATGTTGTGTTTTAGTATGACACGCAGATGACTGCCCCCCGCTCTTGGGAATCGTTTCCCCACTAAAAAAATTCCCGGGGCATTTAAAGGGGGGAAAAAACTGCCCAAAAAAAACTAAAAGGGGAAAAATGTAGCCCTTGATAAATCATCCAGGGGAAAGCTGGAAAAAAAACAAGCTGAGAGCTCAGGGTGGCAACATTAGTGACAGAGTGTGGAGGGGGGACAGCGGCGGGCCACAGCAGCATGGGGTCGGGCAGTGGCACAAGGGACATTCTAAAGGGTGGCAAAACATGAGGAAGCCAAGGTGGCACAATGAAGAGAGAAGGGGTTTCCGGCGGCAGCAGTATGAGGCCCGGCAGGGCCAATGACTTTCTGGGGGGTGGAAAAACAGGGGGAAAGCCACAGAAGGGGACAAACCCCAACAGGGGTGGGGCACACAGCAGCAGCATAAATTCGGGGCGTGGCACAAGACTTTTGCGGGAGGCGGGCCAAAACAGTATTGGGCCACAGAGTGGCAAAAGTTACAGTTTTGGGAGGTCACAAAAGGCAGAAGCATGAGATAAAGGCAGTGGCCAAAAACATTCGGGGAGGCGGCAAAACATTTATTAGGCCACAGAGGGCAAAAAATCACACAGTGTGGAGGTCCGGCAGGCCCCAGCAGAAAAGAGATCAAGCGGGGGCACAATGACTTTCGGGGAGGCGGCAAAAACAGTTTTAAAGGCCACAAAAGGGGCAAAAATCACACAGTGGGGAGGCCCGGGCGGGCAGCAGAAAATAGACCCAGGCAGTGGGCACAATGACTTTCCTGGAGGGGGAAAAAAAAACATTTTTAGGCTACAGGGGCACAATCACACGGGTGGAGGTCACGGCGGCCCGCAGTATGAGGTCGGGCAGGGGGCAAAAAATGACATTCTGGGGGCGGAAAAAAACAGTATTGGGCCCACAAAGTGGCCTTTGAACATATTTGGATGGGCCCCAGCAGCAGCATAAATCAGGAGTGGCCCCAAAAGACATTTCTGGAGGGGGAAAAACATTTATTGGGGCCACAGATTTGGCAAAATCACACAGTGTGGAGGTCCCGGGGCACATTTAATAGTTAGGCAGGGGCAAAAATGACATTCTGGAGGGGGCCCCCAAAAAGTTTGGGGCCCACAAGGGGAAAAAAGATACAGTGTAGAGGTCACCCCAGAAACACCCATGAAACAGGCAGGGGGGCACCATATGACTTTTCGGGGAGGTGGCAAAAAGGAGGAACCCACAGAGGGCACAAGACTGAGAGCGGAGGTCCGGCGGCAGCCATGAGGTCAGAAAGTGGCACAATGACACAGTGGGGAGGAAAGGGCAGCAGCCACAGCAAAGCAAAGAGCAGACATTTGGAAACAATGCCCACAGTGTGGTTGTCGGGGGAAACACCAACAGCACCCAAGCAGCGAGGCCCTTTAAAAGTGGCAAAATGACGGGGTGTTGAGGGGGGTTGGCAATACCAGCCCCTGGTAAAAAATGGGGTAGGCGATGGAAAACTGTCAGCAGATTTTTGGCATCGGGGGGTGGGGGCTTTAGAATAGTGGCTGAGGGGCAGGTAGTTTAAACCCCAGACTGACCCTAAGGGATTGTGTGGGGAAATCCTGGCCGACCCCACCCGATTCATTTGCCCAAAGGTCAGCATTCCACATTTCCCGGGGACAAGGGGGTTTTCCCCTTTGGGGGTAAGACCCCCCCCGCCCCCACTAAACACCCGCTCTGATGCCAAAACAAATTTTGGGGGCAGGACAGCTTCCCCAATGCAAACTCGGAAAATGGGGGGGGGGCCCCAAACATCCGTTTGGCTCCCAGTACCCAGCAAAATTTTTAAAATGGGGGTGGCAGAGTGCTGCCCCAAGTAGGCCAAAAACCTTTTGGGTTTTCGGGAAAACTGCTCCAGGTCCTGCTGCGCGTTTGCGGCACTGGCCCCCTCACGGGCGGGTGAAGGAAGTGCTCATCAGTGACTCCGGGGACTTAGGTTCCGCGGGTGGGCTGGTACGGGCCCCCTACCCTCCCCCCTTCCCCCACAGCCCCCAGCATAGTACGTTGCGCTGGGGGAACCCCCCGGGTCAAAACCTGTAAAGGGAGGGAACGATGCCGCACATAGGCAGCAGCCAACTGATTAGGGGAGGTTTCCCCTAAAGTTTTTGGGTTTTGTTTTCCCCTTCAAAAAAGGGGGAAAAAGGCTCCCTTTTTTGGCCCGGGTGCGGGGGTCCAATAGGGGGGAAAAGGCCCCAGAAGTCACCCCTCTCCCGGATGCACTTTTTTTGCTGTCAATTACCGGGCCCAAATAAGCATGCTGCGGGCCATTTTGCACAGTAAATCAGGGGGGTTTCCCTGCCCCCCATTTTTCCCTTATACTGCCAGGGGTTTGGGGGTCATCTGCCTCGTTTTTCCGCATCCCCCCATCCCCCTCCTCCCCCTGCTTCTGCTCCTCCTTTTATCTTGTCACCTGGGTAAAAAACCCACTCATTTCACCAGACAATCCCTTTCTGCTCCAATCGATTTCTTGTGCTGACTTTGGAACATTTTCCCCCCCTGTTGACTTTTTTTTCCGCGGGGCCCAACCCCGGTGTAAAAACTGCGTGAAAAACCGCGGGTTCCCTTTACACTTTTTGAAATGATGGACCCAAAAACTTGTGGGGGGTTGAGATGGTGGTGGGAGGAGGAGGGGGGGGACATTGGCGAGGAGCCGAAATTTTCCCCAACGTGGAGGGGGAAAGTGGGGGTCTCCTGCCCAAATTTTGTTGGTGTCCCTGGGCTGGAAGCACTTTTCACCCATTGGGCCGGAAAAGGGAACATGTACGGGCCCCCTGAGGGTAGTTACAGCTCCAGACTTTGGGCGCTGCCGGGGGCCCCTTTGGGGAACCCAAAACCGAAAAAGTAAAGGGACTGACCACCTTCTTTTTCTACATATTTATGAAGTGCTGGTACCCCTTTTTTTGGAAAAAAAAATTACCGGTTGGAACTCCCATCTCGGCTCGGCACAAGCCTTTTATTTCTTTTAAAAAGGGTTCCCGAGTCCCCCCTTTTTGGGAAAATGGGGACTCCCGGGCCCAATAACTTGGCCCCAGGAGCACGGTCAGTTTGCTGCCCCTTTAGGAGGGTTTTGGAACGCATACTTTTGTCTTTTGCAATCGCCCACTGAAGGGATTTGCTGGCGCCATGGTAGGGGAGAAAGGAGAATCGGGAAACCGGGAAAAAAAAGTCAAAGAAAAAACAGCCCCTTTTTCTGCGGGAGGTGGGGGACCCTTGACGGGGCTGCAATTTCATCATGCCATTGGGCGCTGGCCTGTTTTTTGCTGGGGGGCGGCAGGAGGGAAACCCCCACATCTGACCACTTTTCCCCAGGCCATTTTTGGTGCCCCGCTGCATGTGTTGACGCATGGCCGGGGGGTGCCAATTTTTAAGTTTCCCTGGCCACCTTCACTTTTGCCCACAATTTACATATAACCCCCTATTCGGGGTCCCTCCGGGGTTTCTTTGCAAAGAAAAATGCCACACCCCTGAGTATCGGATTTTACCGCCAACGCTCCGGGACCCCCGAGATTTACAACTGCCCCCCAGCTGCCCCTCGCTGAGCCCCCGTGCTGCTAAATTTCTTGGAACCCCGCGAAGCGGGTTTTTTACCCCCGGGGCCCCTTGGCTCCCGACCTCACATGCTGCTTTTCCTTTCTGACTCACGGCCCCACACCCCCTTGCTGGGTCGCTGCTTTCCGACCCACAAGCTTTACACCCTCTTCTCCTGAGAAGATGGGAAACCCCTTTCCCACCCAGTCCCAAGTGCGGGTCGGTACATCATCATTATTTGTTTTCATCATCACTGCTGTCCCTTTTCCCCTCTTGGGATTCCCAGGGTGACCCTCACAACATGGGCCCCCCAAGCCCTTTCCACATTAACCCTTTTCCCCCTTTCTGCAAGAAGCAGGCGTTTTTGGCCCCCTTTTTCGCTGCCAAGTAGCTGCTGACTGCCCTCCTCAAATTGTTTTATCCTCCCTAAATATGGCGCTGAGCCCAGCCAAAATAGTAGATCTCTGGCTGGGGGGAACCGGTTTGGGAAAAGAGGCGGGGGGGGACAGGTGAGGGGCCCCTGACGCCCCCCCGGGCCATGCCAACTAATTGGGGTGTCTGAGGTTTTCCCCCGACTCTTGGGTTTGGGGTTGTCAAATGTCATCGGGGGGGAAGAGGATGACCCCAGTCAACCAAAACAAGAAAAAAAATTTGGGGTTTCGAACAACACACGGGGGCCCCTAGATGCAGCGGGCAGTTGTGGCCTCACCCAGTGACCCCGTGCGACGTCCCCTTCCTGTGGGTGCGACCTGGGGATGTTTTCCCGGAATTTTTTTGTGCCCCTGCCAAATTTGCAGGTTTCAGGGGCCTGCCACCTCCCCTGTTGAATATGTTTGTTCTCAAATGTTTAAAACACTGTTTTAAAGATGAAATCGTATATGGGAAAATATTTAAACCCCGTTTTTGACTCCCCAAAAGAACCCCAAATAACAAGCTTGGGTTTAAACCCCTTTTTTATAAATTGCGCCCCCAAATGGCCCCGGAAAAAATTTTCTTTTATGTGTCGGTTTTAAAAAAACTGTGTGTTTTTCTTAAAAAGTAAAAGCACAAAAAGGGGTTAATTTTAAACCTTTTTGGACATGAAAATTTGGCTACAGGAAAAAAAGTATATATTTTGGCGTTTAAAAAAAACGGTTTATTTTTTTTCAGCACCCAGCAAAACAACGCTTAATTAACCCCCGGATTAAATTGCGCAAAAAAAAAAAATTTTAGGGAACCACAAACCCAGTAGCTTTGTAGCGTGTTTAAATTGGGGTGTTTTTTTTCCCACACAACAAAGATTTCCGTTGAATTTTTAAACCTTTTTGGCTTTTGAATTAGGCTACAGGAAAAATTTTATATTTTGGCGTTGAAAAAAAATTTGGTTTTTTTGGGGTTTGCACCCACAAAAACCCAAAGCTTAATTAACCCTGGAGTAAATTGCGCCCCAAAAAATTTGACCGCACAAAATAGTAGCTTTTTAGCGTGTTAAAAATTGCGTGTTTTTTTACCCCCAAAAACAACAAGGAAACAGTTGAAATTTAAACCCTTTTCTTGGGGAAATTTGGCTACAGGAAAAAATTTATATATTTTGGGGGTTGAAAAAAAATTTGGGTTTTTGGGGTCAGCACACCAGCAAAAAAACGAATTTAAATTTAACCCCGATGTAAATTGCCCCCAAAGAAAATTTAGCCCCACAAACTAGTAGCTTTGTTTTGCGGTTTTCAATTGCGTGTTTTTTTACCCCCTAAAAAAGGATACAGTTGTAATTTAAAATTTGCTTTTGAATTAGGGTCAGGAAAAAAGTATTTTTTTGGCGTTGGGAAAAAGACGGTTTTTTGGGGTCACACACCCCAAAACAAAGGGTTAAATTTAAACCCCCGGATGTAAAATTTCGCAATAAAAATTGAGCAACCAACAAAGAAGTGGTATTTGTAAATTTTAAAAAAAGCTGTTTCTTTAAAAAGAATCCCAAAAGGGAAAATGGGTTTGATCCCCAATTGGATATTGAATGAAAATGCACTGCCCAATGGACGCACCCCTGGATTTTTAGACCAATACCCCGAAAATTTGAAATAAACTTAAGAAAAAAATCTCTGAGACAAGGCCCGAGACACCCCCCAAAAAAACGCTGTATAAAAAAACAATTTTTCAGTTAAAAAGCAACAGCCGCGGTAGCACCCCTTCCCCCGATGACCCCAGTGAGGGAGTGTGAGCTCCCCCTTTGCGCCCGGACCCTTTTTTAGTGCGGTGACCTCACAGAAACCCCCCGGGGGCTCTGATTGGATCACCTTGCCATGGGCAGCGGTATGCCCTTCCCTTTCCCCCCAGAGTCTTTTCCCCATGTAGGGGCCAATTCGCCCATTTTTTCAATCAAAAGCCCCACTTGTTTAAAAGGAGAATACCCCAAAGTTGCTTCGTTGCCCAAAAAAATTTTTTGAAATTTTTTTAAAAGAAAATTTCCAAATTCGTTAGAATCGATTGCCCATTTTCTAATTTTTGAAATTTTGGGATTCTTTAATACCAAGCTTCAGGAAAACTGAGGAAAACTTTTAAGTAGACAAATTGGAAACAGTGAAAAACATACGTTTAAAACAATTTGTTTAAAAAATTTTTTAGTAATTGTTTATTTAAAAAATAGATTTTAAAAAGAAGCCAAAAAAGATATAAAGATGGAGCTTTTTACACAGGGGACTACTGATAGTGTTAAAAAAAAAACCAAATGTAATATAAAAAGAGTTCTAGACATTTAAGGGGGACAGTATGATTTTTTTACGCCCCAGGGCAATTTTTTTGGGAGCCCTTTGTAGTGTAAAATGCGCCTGAATCTATGAACCCTTTTCTACGGGGGTCATAGATTTAGTGATTTTAGCTACCCAAAGCCCACATTTTTGGCTAAAGGGAAACCACTTTTAAAAAATGGTTTTTTCCTGTTCCAACAGTAATGCGCCCGGGTTTTTCCATACTAAAAATTTTGAAAAGTGTACTTCGTTTAAAATTTTAGTGCGACAACCTCCAGCACACCCCCCCATCTCAAAGTGGGGGCCTGTTAAAAGGGCTGAAAATTAGAGTGCGCCCCCAGTTAAAGATATAGAGAAAGGGGCTGCGCTAGTTTTCGGGCTTTAAAAAACGCCAACTTTTGACGCAACCCCTTCATAAAATCACCCGGCCCCTTTATTTGGTACAAACCCTGCAGTAACGGGGTTTTGGGCCTCCTTTTGCCCTTAAAACTGCCTCAATTCTTCCCTTTGGCCCCCCGATTTTCCCCAAGGGGTTTTCAAACGATTTCTCCAAATTTTACCAAAAGGGCCCAAAGAGTGCCAAGAAAATATTCCCCCCCCATGACCCACCAACCCCAGCCTGAACCCTTGATTCAAAGGGAGGATGGATCCAAAGCTTTATTTTTGTTTTCGCCAAAAATTTTTACCCAAACCCTCCCAATGTCGCAGCAGAAAACGAGATCATCCGACCAAGGCAACGTTTTTCCCAAACTTTTAAATGTCCAAATTTCGAAGGCTTTGGGGAAAAATTTGGGGCCCCAGTTTCCTGTTCTTAGGGGAAAGGGTGTGGGGGACCCGGTTTTGGTCTTCTTTCTTTCTGTAGCCCCCCTCGCCCAAATTCGCCGTACTTTTGCGTTCAAGATTGGGTCTTCTGCCTACCTTGGTTGTAACGGGTGGGGTTTTGGTCCTGTTTTCCCTTTTTTTATAAGCTCGAACCGTCTGCCCCTTCTCCTTTGACCTCTGGGATCAACAAGGGAATTTCCCCCCCCCCCACAGGACTGCCGCTTTACCTGGGTTTTTTTTCTTTTTCGGACCTTTTTTTGGGAAACCCTAAAGAAGGTTTGGCGTGAAAATTTCCCCGGAAAATCCCGCAGTTTCTGAAATACTCAGACCACCCCCCCTGGCAACCCCCAACAAAACCCTGTCAAAAGTTCAAAGGAAATCAAATTACCCCTTTTTTCCCCAAATGAATTTCTCGGTTTTTAACTGCAAAGGGGATTGTCTTGGGCCATTTTTACATGCCTAAATGCCTGGTTCCCCCCATGGTTTGGCTGAATTTTAAAAATTTAAATGTTTTAAAAAGGGGAGTTTGGGGCAGGGGGTACCTTAAAAAAGTTTGGCCGGGGGGAATGTATGTCATCCATAATTCCTAAATGGTTTAGTCATGAAATTAGAGAAGTCATTTTTATTTAATTTTTATGTAATTTTTATACAGTATAAAACCAGTTGCTAATGAGCATAATCTTCTAGTTCATACTACTAGCACAAAAATAATTACTTTTTTAATTCTAGTTGACATAGCTACTTCAAGGGAAATAAATATAAGTGTTTTGTCTAAAGTTAAATTTAAATTTCCTTTTTAAACTTTTTCTTAAAAAAGGGGGGCTCTTTCATAGAAAATTTTAAAACTGTATTTTATAGCCCAAATTGTTATCTAATTTTTATTCAGTGGAACAAAATGGAAGCAGGTGTTGTGGAAGTAGTACAGATGACAAAATCCATTTTTATCATGGCAATGGAAAAAAAAGGGATTTTTAAAAAAAAGTTTTTTGCCACTGGTTTGGGGGAGATTAGGGTTTATCACAAAAAATTGTTTTTCTTGCTTCAGCCTGTATTCAAATATTAGCCCTATTAGCAATAGCATACCTCTAAATTATGTAGTGATTAAATGACATTGCTTAATAACATATCAGGGACCAAATAATATGAAGTATTTGTTGTCAAGAAAACAGATCCTGACTCCAAACTATGATATATTATTACTTCATTATTACTTACCTGGGATAGCAATGTTACCACTATGTGCTGGACAAGTGAAAACAGAACAGAGAAGAGCAGTCAGAGGCAGAATAAACAGTAATTAATGCATCACAGCAGATTTATCTGATTATAGTGATTTGCTTTCCCTTTCTTTCCTATCTGTTCCAGCCATGACTTACCTCTTCAGTACTTACTGCCTGGATATCTCTGGACTCTTGTATAATTTAGCACATAACCACCATGACAGTTAAACATGTTCCCATGACAACCACAGCCAAATATATCCCTTATGCCATCTATAATGCCCATAGAAATTTCAGCAACAGGCACCATAAAGCCAGTTACAATGCCCACATGGGCACATGAAAGCCACTTATGTCCCCTTGAAAGCTACATACTCACTCAGCTATCCAGTCACAATTACCCCCTACGATCCTCCCAAACAAAAACTGCTAGTTTTATCAGTGTCTATTCAACAATTGAGTTTATTTTTTACTATAACATTTATTCCATGTTTATTTACTATAAGAACAGATCTATATAGGAAATGAAATGTGAGCTAGAAAAAATATATAAATAACTGTGCGCAAACAATATATGCCTAAAAAAATACACAACATAAGATTGAAAAGATGTTTTCTTGTTAAATCCCATTAAAATATGAATAAAAAACAATAACAAATATATATATTGCACATAAAAGCCAGAATGTAGATGGAAATATCACAAAGTGCCTAATAAAGAGCATTGAAGAATAACAAACTACAGGTGCTCAAAACTACTCATCAAAACAAAAGTAATGAAATCCCATGTAAATGAAACATAATAGTAACAAAGGACTCAAATGATAACATGTACTCCCGGGGTGGTTATTTGTGTTGTGTACGTGCTTTATAATAATTATTATATCAACTGGTTGATGCTCCATCCCAGGATAGCAACTGTAATAGAAAGTTCATCCACTTAAAGACAGAAGAAAAAGACTGCAAGCCATATCTAAAAATATCCATTACACTGCTGAGTAAGGCACAGTGGAGTCTCCCCCGCCCCTCTCACTTAGTACATGCCACATCATGCTGTACATTCCTGGACAATCCCTTCATGTGGGTTCTGAATGTGAGTGTAGCTAGAAGCCACTGTCTGGTGACTGGGTGATGCAGCATTACTCTCCCTGAACCTCCAACCCCTGGTCACAGTGTCCTCTACAGCATAAACAATTAAGTGTTAAGTCTATTGGCTACATCCCTTAGGGCATGTCCCCACTGCATGGGTTTTCGGACGGTTTTTCAGGCGGTTTGCGGTTTTGCAGACCGCCTGAAAAAACGTCCGAAAATGAGCACAACGGGGCTCTGTGGAAAACCCGTGCAGCGGGCTTCCAGCAAAACATTCTACAAGCACAATTTTCTGTCCGGTTTTCGGACGGAATCTGTGCTTGTGAATGCGAAGGGGGAGAGCTTTTCTCTGCTCATCTCGCCGCAAAACAAGACAAATACTGGTCACAGGGTAGTTGTTCCATTTTCCTGAATAATAAAATTATAATCACATATAAAAGTAAAAATCTTTTTCAAACAAGAAAAATGCACCAGGAAGCCCATAACATTAGAATAACATTGTTGGGTGGAGAAGTGGCAGTGGGTTTATTGCGGGGTATAAGCATTCCTGATGAGATGGGTTTATGGGTTGCTTTTGAGGCTAGCGAAAGTGGGGGAGAGTCTGATGTATTGTGGTAGGGAGTTCCAGAGTATGAGGGATGCACGGGAGAAATCTTAGAGTTGGTTATGTGATAAGCTGATAAGAGGAGAACAGAGAAGAAGGTCCTGTGAGGGGCGATATCTAGATTAGGGCAGAGATGTATGGAGGGGGAGGTTATGAAGAGCCTTGTAGGTCAGGGTTACTAACTTGAACTAGATTTGCTGGGCAATGGGTAGCCAGTGTAGGGATTGGTAGAGGGGAGAGGCAGAGGAGTAGAGAGGAGTTAGGTGAATCAGACAGGCAGCAGCGTTAAGGATGGTTTGAAAGGGAGTGAGGGTGCTAGAAGGGAGACCACAGAGAAGGATGTTGCAGTAGTCTAGGCGGGAGATGACAAGGGCATGGACAAACATTTTTATAGTATCAAAGTCAAGGAATGAGTGGATTCTGGAGATATTTTTCAGATGGAGGTGGCAGGCAAAGGTAAGGGCTTGGATGTGTGGTTTGAAGGACAGAGAAGAGTCAAAGATTATCCTAAGGCAGCGGACTTGCGGGACCGCTGAGAAAAATGCTAATTCCTAATCATTAACACATGGTATCAGTGGTATAAAAACATGAATATTTAAAAGTGAACACTTGTTTGCCTAAGATACACATATCTTGCAAATGCGCTAGTGGTACTAGTGTTCCATAGATTTAAAGGGGTCATCTTGTCATACATATTGATCAGCATACCATCTTGTTCTCTTGTTGTGGTCAACACTTTTCTCATACTTCCAAACTTAAGAAGAAGCAGGTCATTCCTCTAGCACACTCACTCAAATTTCCCTTCTTTTAACCTCCACTTCCCAACTTTGCCCATTATCATTGGGAGTGACAGCTGGATACCAAACTTCGGTTCTTGATCCCTTTTCTGCCTTGTTTTCTGTCTTGTGAAATAAGTTGGCTCATTACAAGTGACTTTAACATCTCCACAGACTCCCCTTTTACCTTTTGAGTTTTCACAATTTATATTCCTCGATGCATAAAAATGGACATTCACTTGATCTGGCCTTCTTCAATCTCTTCTTAGTTTCTGATTTTATTAACTCTCCTCTCCCATCTGACCATAACCTTTCTTCCTTTGCAATCAAAAGTCCTTACCTTCAAAGAGTATACCTTCCTGTTGCATATATATGTTGCAAATAGAGTGTTATACACTTTATAAACACTCAGAAACTAATAGCTACACTACACCTTTTGTTGTCCAGAGTTGACTTCCGAATGTTACAGTGAAACCCATGAATGTGCCCTTTGCATAGCAATGCCTCATACCCTTCAGACCTACCCAACAGATATTGGCATCCTTGACACATGTCCTAGACTTGTTTTCTTCAGATGTTTCTTACATGTGCTGAACAGCTGGAGAAAATAAGATGCTAGCAAATTACCTTCACTACAATTGCAAGAAAAAGAAAAATGTTTGAATGATCTGAATTGATTACTAGCAATGGTTTCCTAATGATAAATACAGTCTAATAACACACAAACAGTTGAGTAAAGTTCAACAATTCAGGGAGAAAAAAACCTTAATCCTTTAATTTACTGACCTGTAGATCCCCCTTTAGCAGCAATTAACCTTACAGCAGCAGCAAATAAGATTGACAACATATTAAAGAAGACTTTCAGACAATTTTTTAAACTAAAATACAACACAGATTTTTCTCTACTGGGGAGTTGAAACCTGAATTGTGGGAAAAAAAAGTGAATGGTTACCTAGTGACACTTTTGTGTCATGCAGAAAATGCTTCAATTAGCCACCATGTACTATAAATTAGCCACATTCAATAATCTTCTAATCTTTGTCTAAACTATGCCAATATAAGCAGCAATGGAAAGAAATGAACATATTTTAAGGCCGCCGTTTTTTCCTTTTAAAATAAAATCCCAATGGGAATTTTAAGCAAAACCCAATCCCCAAAAAAACCTGAAAACATTTTAGTTCCTTCTTACCCTTTTCCTTTTCTCCGGGTTTTAAAATTGATATACTGCAACATTAGGGGCCCCACCCTGCGATAGTAAACTACATTTAAATTGCCCAAATTAATTTTCAAATGAAATTCAAACCCATTTAGCTTACACAAAAGGGAATTCAAAAAAATTGCATCTTTGTATATCTCCACCCTCACCTGCAAACCTTTACAAAAGTGCTCTTTGCCCTGCCAAAAATCAAGTTTCATGGGGTAAATATGTCAGAAAAGGGGGGCGCCCCCCCGCCATTTAAAAAGTGTAAAAAATGGGTGCACCTAAAGGAATGAACCTGTCAAAATTCGGGTCGACTGGGGTATCCCTTTTGCATAGTAAAAAATTTGAGCGCCAAATCAAGTCCAAGAAAAAATGAAGCGAAATAGCATATCCTTTCAAATTTGATGCGCCACAACAATTTCAAAATTTTAGGGAAATCCCAAAAATAAAAAATTTTTAAAAAGCAGGGACCCCAAATTTCCCAAGAATTGACTTTATTTTTAATCACCTTTAATTTTCAAACCTATCCCTAAAACTCCGTATTTTAACAAACAAGGATTTGGCCCTTCCATTTTTTGGTTTACCCAAATTATTTTTTTTTAAAGGGCCTAACTTAAAATTAAAAAAAACAAGCATTTTTTAACATTTTTCCCACTTTTATGCCCTTTAATATCAGGCGCATTACAAAGTGCCGCAGGCACTCTGTAATGCGCTTGTTATTGGAGTGCCCCTTTTTTTCAAATTGAGTAAAGGGGGCTGTGCTAGTCTTCCCCAAAAAAGGGACATCAATTTCCGGCGCAGCCCCGTTCATAAATGTCACTTATGGTTTTTGGGGCAAAAAATGAAGTAGGCCAAACTTTATTTGAACTTTAAAACGTGCTAAAATGAAAAATTGGGATTTTTTTTTTTTTTTTTTACTTTTAAGATTCTTGCTGACTATGGAGACCTTGACATCTGTGCACGGGGACTTTTTTTCAGTAAAAAAAACCTTTTAAACCCTATGAAACAAGCATGAAAACCGGGAACCTGGCGGGCCCCAAATTTCTCCATTTTATTAATGTGAAAGATACACTCAAACTATGTCGATAAGATTAACACAGAAACTTTTTTTTTATAATTGTTTGTGTAACAGTATTTGTTTCCACCGTTCTCTTTTACCATTCAAACTTCTGCTTTAAATTTCTATTTTACAGAATTTTTACATTTTCCCAATGTAGGGGGGAAATAAAGTTAAAAGCAAATGTTTTTAAAAGGTTAGTGACTTCAATTTTTTCATCATTCCAATGAGTCACACAATTAGTGAAATCCCATTCATAGCAAGCTCTAAACTGAGCACTCTTTCTCTTGCTCCTAATAAGCTATAATAAGGAATATCAAGAAGAAAAACATTGAAAAAAAGGGTACCAAAGCATTTTTAATTTTAAATATACTAAGAAATTAAACGTTTTAAAAAAGGACTTCTTTTTTAAAGAGATCTGTTTAATTTCCCCATAATATAAAACTAAAGAAACCTGAAATTTAAATTTGGCCCCCCAAAAGGCCCAAACAGAAAATCTTTTGCCAATTTTTTGGGGTCCCCAAAAAAAATGCTTTCTCACCCCAAAATTTGCCAATTGGGGAAATGGTTAGGGGAAACAAAAAAATTAAATCCTTTACCTATGCACACTTTATCTCCAAATTAAAAAGGGACATTTCCCTTTCAAACCCCAAATTGCCTGTTTTTTTAGGTTTTTTTGCAAAAATTTGCTAGTTACTTAGACCTGTTAGTATTGTCTAGTTTGCCCCCACCCTATTCTTTTTAAACAACGCTTCTTGCCCTCCCTTTCTTCATGAAATTTGCACCCCCTGCCTCCCTGCCCCAAAATTTGCCGGGTCATGGGACAGGGTGGGAAATTTAAATTTTCCCAAAAGGGGGGCGCATGAAAAAGTGGGAGGGTTTTTAGGGGGCCAACTAAAAAAAAAAACCCAAAAACTTTGGGAAACGGGGGAAAAAAAATTTTCGGGGTTTTTATTTTTGGGGAAACCCTTACATTTAAAACCCTTTGAAAGGGCTGGTAAATATACCCCCCCTCAGTAAGAGCCGTAATACAACCCCCTCAATAAGGCAGATATATAAATTAGGCTTTCCTCGGGCAGGTAAATATAGTTTCCCCTCAGAAGGCAGGTATAAAATTAGGCCCCCCAGGAAAGGTAAATACAGCCCCCTCATCTTCCCTTAAACCCCTTTTTAAATTCAGAGATTCTGTCTGTATGGCACACTGCTTTGTCTTCAACTCCCGCATCCTCTTTAGAAACCCAATGCTTTGTCAGTGGAACCGCGGGAAATTTTTATGAGCTGCTTTAAACCCAAACAAAACCAAAAAAGCATTGCGGGCTTGGGGTAACAACTGATTATTGGGGGTCCCTGGCAAAACCCAAACCATGTGTGAATATAAAAATATATATAAAAAAATAAAAATATATATAATTATAAAAAAATAAATAAATATATAAAATTTAATATATATAAATTATAAATATAAAAAATATATATAAAAAATATATATATAAATTTATGTATATCCTTAGCGTTCCTTTTTTGGGTTTGTAAACTAAAATACTGCCAAGTTTTGGGATGACTACAAAACACGAAAAGGTGCTTAAGTAACACATTTAGGGGTTTTTTTTTTTTTTACCAAAAAAAAGGGTTTAAGAAAAAGACCCCCAAACTTAAAAAATATTTTTTCATCACCACTGCATCACCTATACACTACAAAATATGAGTTGTATATAGTAACAAAGGTAACATGTCTGTATGTTACATTACTACAGAAACCAAATAAACCCCAAAAATTCCCCCAAAAATTTCTAAACATATATTAGGGGGGGAAACCCCATAGCTTTTTGGTTTTCCAAAAAAAGGGGAGATAAAAATTTTTGGGGGATTTACGGGGCTTCCGGGATGAAAAAACCAAATCTTTTTTATAAAAATTTTTAAAATTTCCCCCAATTTAATGGGGGGAATTTGAAAGGTAAAAAAACCTTTTAAATATTTCTTGAAAATTGGGTCTGACAGTTTCTGATTTTGTGCCATTTTATTTAAATAAACTATTGAAAAATTAAGGGGAATGTTTAAAAAATTTTATTTTTTCTCAAAAATTAAATATTGAAATACAAACTCATTGATGGAACTGTAGGTCTGCGTTTTGTTAGAAATATCTTTGATCTTCCTAAAAAAAAAATCTAAAAAATAGAAATAAATTTAAAAAAAATAAAGAAAAAAGAATTATTTTGGTACTTGCTGGATATTTAAATGGCAATTACTCACAGGTGTCTGATCTGAACTACTGCTACCACAGCTTTGGTCATATCTGAAGGCAAAATGAAAAAAATGTGTTTCTAAATTCTTTAAAACATTTGATCTTGCGGGCTATGACAAAAACAGGGGGGGGCCCCCAAAGAAATTATCTAATGCAAAAAAAATTTAAATTAAGAGCAAATCAAAATAAAACCGATTTAAAAAATATAACATTTCTATGTTTGGGTCCACCCAAAACAAAAAAGTTCTGTAATTGCGGGTTTCCAGCCCCAAAGTACGGAAAATACTTTTTCCCAAGGCAAGTTTGGGAAATCCACCAAAAAAATTTTTGATAAAATGTCAATAACTATTCCATATGACAATAAAAAAAGTGGAAATGAAGAAAAGGGGAAAAAAAAGCGTTTACACGTTTAAAAGAAAGGGTTTAGTTCTATTTCTATAAAAACCCACAAAAACCTTAGGAAAATTTTTATGGGTATGTAAATGGGCATTAGGGCTTGCTCCCGTATTGAAAGTTAAAACCCCAAATTCCTGAACATACTGAAAGGTGGAAATTTTTTTTTTAATAGTCAGTAAGATTGTGGAAAAGCAAAATTTTTCTCCCCAAAGGAAAAAAATTTCAAAAAGCAAAACTTTTTTTTCAGAAATTGTTTTTAAACAAAGGTTTTTTTTATTTAAAACTATTATTTAATCATGTTGGGGGATTTTTTTTCTCAAATTTTCCATGTTATTATTTGTATTAAAAATCCTAAAATTACTTCTCAGCAGTTATCTCATTAATATCACAGGCATTTTTTAAATTCCCAAAGTTTGTCGGTATCCCCGGGAATTACCCCAATTGAAAAAAGATAAAACACATTTCCACAGTGAAATGCCCCAACAGTCCCCCAAAGGGAAGTAAAAAAAATAAAATAGCTCCGGGTTTTGAGGTGTCAAATTTGCTTTTGAAAACCCAAAAATTGAAGCTCTTCCATAAATTACAGTTTCCCGGGACTTTTTAAAACCTTTTTACTTTGTACATAATAAAAAAAAAACAGAATAAAAAAACTACAATTAGAAAATTAGAAATAGATTACACAAAATATACTTCAGTATCTGATTTTACTTAATAGAAAAATAGATGGTACATTGCCATTGAAATTCTTGAATTTCAAACTAAACAATTTAATTGTAAAATGTCAAGAAATTTGCTTTTACCACTGAGTCTAAAACTAAGGAAAGAAAGAAATAAAAACATTTATATATTTATTACACAAAAGATTCAAACCAGAGCTCACTATTCTCTGACTACATTTTCTTTCATCAGCAAGAGAGATATCCACATTGAATATAAGATATTGAAAAGTCCTAATAGAAAAAAAATAGATTGTATCATCAGGACTAAAAGCTACAAAAGAAGATTGGATAGACTGGTCATGTTCATCAGAATGTTCAGGATACTAAAGAGTGATAACATCTCAATCATCTATATCCTTAAGGTGGCTGACACAAGACAAAGCAGATTTATTTTTCTGTAGTCGATAAGTAGAAACAAGCAGCGAAAGTAAAGATACCCGGGAAGAGATGTGACAAAATCCTGCTTATGTGACATCACTAGACAGGACTTGTTACAATGATTTTTTGTGTGCAATTTAAGTTAACTGTCGTTCCTCAAAGCAAAGGTTATTTGTATCGATAGCAAGATACTGGCAAAATATTGATTCCTATTGAGCTTATTTTTAAATAAGTTCTCTGAGGTTAAGAAAAAAATATTAATTTTAATGAGCAATGGATAATGCTACATGAACATCCCTATGCAGGCAATAGGACATTGTCGTTCTCTTCCAGGTTGCTGTTGCAGCATTGATGGAGGGGGGGGGGGGTTAGAATGCAGCATTGGATGCAAATTGTGTGCCTCATAGAGCCAACCTAAACCAAAGATGCCATTTTTAATGAGACTCAATATTGGCCTTTGTGACAGCTATAGGCATTGCTCCAGCTTTGGCTTGTTTTTTCACTAACTTGAACTTTACTTGACCTGTTATACCCGGCTTCCCAGAGCAATCATTGAATAGTCTACAGTGCTGCATTCTGGTTCTGCCACTCCACCTGTACCTATCCTTTGTCTTTTTTCCTATTTGCTTCTATTCCATGCTTATCAGATCACCCTCATGGTTCCTATTCGCTTCTATTCCATGCTTATCATATCACCCTCATGGTTCCTATTTGCTTCTATTCCATGCTTTCCATATCACCCTCATGGTTCCTATTCGCTTCTATTCCATGCTTATCATATCACACTCATGGTTCGTTCTCACCTTCAACCCATTTCTGTGTACTCTGGTTCCATGTATTCTAGATGCTTATCCAGGGAATCAAACCCTGGGCTAGAAAAGGGCACCACAATTCTGGGTACAGATAAAAATGTTGAGGATCTTTAAGAATAATTTTATAGAACTAGGCTCCAAGTTGAAGGGAAGGACCGCCAAGTTTATGTTTTCCAGAATCCTGCCTGTACCATGCACAATTCAGGAAAGACAACAGCAGCTTAGGGAGTTAAAAGGATGGCTTAAAGAGGTTTTCTCACTATGCAGTTTCACAGAGCCACAGCTAGCATGTTTTTCAGACTGTGGGTGGGTCCACAACAGTGATTGACACATCAGCTCTGCTGTTCCTTGGTATTCCTGTTAAACTCATGTCAGTGTTTTACACAGGCTTCACAGCTCTAAAGAGTTTTTACTGAGCTAAGTGAAAAGCTTTCAAAGTCTGTAGCTAGAGATAAGACTCTGCAGGAGGTGACTCACCATGTACAGAATGAGTGACTGATGGCAGCTTAGAACAAAGGGATAAAAGACAGGAGAGAGAGGTGGGGAGAGATGGTCATAAACAGAGAAACATGTGTGTTCTTCTTCATCTCCTGACTAAAGAAAAATCAACAAATTCATGCATTTAGTAAAAGTCTTCAATTACCTTCCCCTACAAATAAAAAGATAATTATTGTAGTGACAAAACTTAGTCAGTGTAGGAAAGAAGGTTTTGGGTTCTTAGAGCACTGGGCTGATTTTTTCATTGGGCTACAATCTGTTTTCAGCAGATAATTTGCACCTGAATGGAAGGGGGTCTGCTGTGCTTGGGAAGAGTATTCTAGAAGAGGTGGCGTAGTAATTACACTAAAGATGAGGAGGGAGGACAATCTAGAAAATTCAGGGGTAGATAGGTTAGAAAGGGGGCAGACTATATGGGCGGGTGGAGAAGTGGACTGTGGGGTGTGGTCTAAACCAATGGATAAGGAGATCTATGTATTACAAACCAGTATTGAAGATATAGGTGCCCACAATAATTAATATAATCACATTCCATCTACTGAGTGCATGAAACTGGATAGAAACATAAAGGGCAACATGTTTGAAATTTGCAGTGGGGGTGCCAAATTTCATGCACATAAAAAAGGCATAGAATGCACTTCATTTATGAACCTGCTCTACTGCAGGTCATAAATCAGGCGCATTCCAGTGCTCGGGCGACAGTTCGGACTCAGGTATACCACTTTGAAAGTGGTTTACCTGTTCCGACTGTAATGCGCACAGAAATGCCATAACGGATAGAGACTAAATACTTTTTTCCCCCCACGGTATCTTCTTATGCAGGTCTACTAAGATCCCTTATTGCTAATCCACCACTTTCAGTCACACACACTTCTGTCACTCCCTGCACTTGGGCACTCACAGGCATTCATCTTTATATAGATGTACAGTCTGGGTGGCAGGTTCATGAACTTTTTATGCAAAACACCCCATATTTAAGTAACATGGTTGGACCAATATGCAAACTGAGCACTTTTCACCCTTTATCTCACCCATACACCCTAATAGATTGTAAGCTCTTGTGAGCAGGGCCCTCGCATCTTGTGTTTGATCTGTAAGTAGCTTTTTACTGTGTAAGATTTAGTTTTGTATGTACTTATATCCTCTAAATTGTAAAGTGCTGCGGAATATGTTGGCGCTATATAAATTAAGATAATTATTATAATTATTAATTATAAATATGTAGCTTCGCTACGGTTTTCGTGTGCCCGTAGATCGAGCGCATTACAAAGTGCTCAGGAGTGGCGTGTGGGAGATTTGAAAATGTATGAACGGGGCTGCGCCTGATATCTGGCACAGCCCGTTCATACATGTCACCCATAGTGGTCAAAAATGGCAGAAGTCAAGGGGAAGATTCAGATTATGAGACAACAATGAACAGACTGAGTGAGTAATTTGGGCCAACGAAAAATGTTTCATATGAAAAATATAAGTTTAGACAGGCTGTACAAGAAGTGGGAGAAACTATTGACAGTTGTGTCACTAGACTGTGTCTTGCAAAGTCTTGTGATTTTGGGACTGTAGCAGAGGAGACAATCAGAGATCATGTTACTGAGAAATGTAGCTCTCTGCACCTCAGAAGAAGATTATTGAGAGGACCAAGACTCACTGCAAGAGATTGCAAGAGCCTTTGAAGTGTCTGAGCTACAGACCCTGCACATTGAAAACAGAGACAGTCAATGAAATGTCCAAACCTGCCTATTATAATAGGAACACCAGAAAAATAAAAAAAAAAGGATTGTCTCTGTAACCTGTAGTAAATGTGGCAGATAAGCCAGGACTGCACCATGATACAGAATAAAATGTGCTATGCCTGTGGAAAGATGCTTTGCATACTTTGCAATTGTATGTAGAAGTGCAACCACAGGAAATAAAATCAAAGGATTACATGCAAAAGTAAATGCTATAGCTGCATATAAAGAAACTGATTCTGATTGTGAACATATATACTCACTGTGTTCATGGCAAGCTGGGACATTACCCTTTAAGATTGGTAATACGGACTTCACAGTACTGATTGATTCTGGAGCTAACTGCAATGTTATGAATTTAGTTTCTTGGAACACTCTAAAAAGCATAGAAAATCACCTTAAATTATGCAACACCAATAAACAGATTTACACATGTAGTTTTGGTACACCACTACAACTAAAGGGCAAGTTCGACACCTCTGTCCAAGTACACAGGACTAGATCATCATTGTGGACTGAATTTTATGTTGTGGATGGCACTGGTTCCCCTCTGCTAGGTCGCAGAACTGCTATGGAACTGGCATACTAAAGACTGGACTTGATGCAGACAGCGTAAATGTGAACATTTTGTCTCCTATTTCTTCACTGAAAGAGAAATTTAAGATTTGCTTCTCTGGGTTTGGAAAGTTAAAAGATTTTCAGTTACAGCTTCACATTAACCCACATGTAAAACCTATTGCACAACCAACACATATACTCTCTTATAGCCTGAGATCACCTGTGGAGATCATCAAATTGAATTGACACCGCCATCTAGAATCATTACAACATTTGCAAGCCATAAAGGTCTTGTTAGGTACAAGAGACTGATGTTTGGCGTTTCCTCAGCACATGTGATTCAGCAAGTGTTACAGGGATGTGAAGGCACACATAATATTTCTGATGACATAATTGTGTGGGGAACAAACACACAGGAGCAAGACAAACGTCTTCGTGCAGTGCTGAAATGCTTACAGGAGAAAGGACTGACTTTATATGAGAAGAAGTGCAAATTTCAAATGAATAAGATGACTTTCATTGTCCGTGTGCTGTCTGGGATTGGTCCAGAAGATAGTAAAATTATAGATGTGTCTGATGCCAGAAACCTTGAAAACCCTGCAGAAGTACGGCATTTATTCCAGATATGGTGACAGTCAGAGAACCCCTCAGACAGTTGACTTGCAAATCAGTTCCTTGGAAGTGGGGGGTTTCGGAACAAGGAGCATTTAATGAACTTAAGAGGCGTCTTACCTGTGCCATAACTTTAGCCTATTTTAATCCTACTGCACAAACTAAAATTATTGGCGATGCCAGCCCTGTGGGATTAGGTGCCATCTTAGTACAGAGGCAACACACAGGTGACTACAGACCTATTCATTATGCAAGCAGATCCTTTACTGATGTGGAAAGACATTCTCAGACTGAGAAAGAGGCTATGGCTGTTGTTTGGGGATGTGAAAGGTTTCACACCTATCTCTATGGACTTGATTTTGAAATTATAACAGATCACAAGCAACTGGAGATGACATATTCTCCTCGATCAAAACCACCAGCCAGAATTTAAAGATGGGTTCTTCGACTGTTACCATACCGAATTAAAGTGTGATACAGTCCTGGACCTACTAATACAGCAGATGCCCTTTCAGGATTGTCACAGTCTTCAGCACCATATCATAACTAGGCAGAGAAGTACATTCGTTTTGTTGCTGCAAAAGCCATTCCCCAAGCATTGACACCATGGGAGGTTGGCATCAGTGGACCCAGAAGTTGCACAGTTGAGAAAGTGTATAAAACAAGAGACGTAGAAGAATTGTGACCCAGGATATCACACAATCAAACATGAACATGAGTTGCTGGACAACTAGTTCTATGTGAAAATCGTATTATGATACCTAAAGAATTACAAAAACAAACTTTGCACTTAGCCCATGAGGGCCACAAGGTATTGTGTGAACCAAACAACGATTACACAAGAACGTTTGGTGTTAGTATTGATAAGGATGTGGAATGTATGGTTTCAATAAACAGTCAAATGAAACATAGTCACAGTCATTCTTAATCAATTCTTATTTATATATAACTTAGTAACTTTCGACATAATTGCCCATTCTGTCTGGGCCGTAATAATAAAACCAGAACCAGTATCACATACTGTTCTATCTAAGGGACCATGGGAAGATCTGGCTATTGATCTGGGTGATATCCCATCTGGACACCATCTCTTAGTCGTTGTGGACTATTATTCAAGGTGACAAGAGGTGTTAGTTCTCACTAAACTACTATCAACAGTAATTGAAGGCTTGGAGTGCATCTTTGCTTCTCATGGTTTGCCTAAACTGATTGTGATCTATAATGGTGCCCAGTTCATTTCTCATAAATTTCAGGATTATCTAAAATCAAATGCTATTGAACACCATCATACAACCCCATATTGGCCACAAGCTAACGGAGAAGTGAAACGCCAGAAACAAACCCTGTTGAAAGCTTTACGGATTGCTCATTTAGATAGAAGAGACTGGAAAAGAACTGTGGTGTTTTCTTTTGGCTTATCGGACAACCCCCACACTATAACTGGAGTGAGTCCTGCTGAACTTCTTTGTGGTCACAAATTCAGGACAAGAATTACCAGACATTAGGGCTTCTTTACAGGTGTGTAAACTTTCAAGTAAATTTTGCCATTGTCAAACTAGTGGCCTTAGACAAGGAGATAAGGTGTTGCTTCAGAATAATCATTTTAACAAACTGTCTCCATTTTTTAAGCCTTATGTTTTGAAGGAAAAAAGAGGCACTCAAGTAGTTCTGAAGGATTTAGATGGAAATATAAAAGTGCGGCGATGGCCGCTGCGACCATAACTGCGGCTTTGCTTTATCCGGTGTGAACACAGTCCTCTACTTTGGACTTTAATTGAATCCTGGCCAACGCCCGTGGCCAGGAACTTTCCAGCACTCTCTGAGTTAATCTATTCTCTTGGTGATGGACAGGTTCTCCTCCCTATCACTTCTGCTCTGTTTCCTCCCCTTCCCTATTTATAGCTGCCACTTCCTTCCCTCCTTGCCTGCTACAGGTTATTCCCTTTAGTTCAACGTCTATTCTCTTGTTGTTTCTGTGCTCTCCTGACCTTTCGCTTTGGACCCCGGTTATTCTCTTTGTCTCACGTCTCTGTACCTCACTGCCCGTACTGCTGCCGACTTGGACCGCCCGACTACGCTTATTTGTTCTGTGTCTGTTTGTCCTGTCTGTGTTGCACCTATATCAGTGCAGCTATCAGTCTTCCGGTTGGGGCCGGCCTTTTAAGGAAACGGGTTCCCCAAAAGGCAGGGACAGGGGCTGGGATCAGAGTCAGGGCCCACTGGTCTGTGTGTGTGTCCTTGACCGGTCCCTGACATTATAGCAGGCCCTTATTCTAAACCATCTCACCTGCGGTTCAGTATAAGTACCGACCTGTCGGTCTCAGACCGCCTGGAAGAGTTAACCACGCAATTCCAGGGCATGGCGGGCCTTAAGTCCCAGATCTCACTTCGGCTGGATGCCATGTCCACTCCGGCGCCTGATCCAGTCGTCCCGTTAGTATCCGTACCCTCTCCCGGGCTTGTGGGTCAAAATGTACAGCACAAACCAAACATTCAACTTTCTGACTGTTTTGATTGAAATCCTGATAAGTTTCAGACCTTAAGGGAATCTTGTTGCCTGTTTTTCTGGTTCAACCACTTTTCTTCTGAGGCTGAGAAGGTTGCCATGGCGGTGTCCCTCCTCCAGGGTCCACCTCAGGATTGGGCATTAAGTTTGTCTCCTGGGGCCCCAGAGTGGAGATCGGTGGACACATTTTTTCTAACATTGGGCCATATATATGATGACCCTAACCGGGCAGCGGTGGCGGAAACGCATCTCTTGTCCATCCAGCAGGGTCATCGCACGGCTTAGGATTACTGTTCTGAATTCCGCCAATGGAGCTCGGTAATTGGGTGGCCTGACCCACCTCTGAAGACCCTCTTCAGACAGGGGCTGTCTGAAGCTGTGAAGGATGCTATGGTCAGTCATCCTTTTCCAGAGACCTTAGGGGATTTTATGACCTTGGCCATATCTATTGACAGAAGGTTGAGAGAAAGACGCAGGGAAAAGATGGGGGGGGGGGGTTAGTGGAAAGTTTAGGTCAGGTTCCCCTGTCAAATCTTTCTCCACTGTGTCTGCTAAAACTCCCCCTCCGCTCTTCTCACCATCTCCTGCTGCAGGCTCAGGAGAGGAACCCATGGTGTTGGGCTCCGAGTCGGCGGCTATCAGGAGGAAACATCGAGTGGACAATGCCTTGTGCTTCTACTGTGGGGAGTCTGGCCATGTTCTGAGGAGCTGCCCGAGCCGGCCTAAGTCACAGTGGTAGATCGGCAAACGCCTGAAGGACAGCAAGAAGGATAACTCAGGCGAACAGGTACCCTTTAATTGGGATAATAAGATTTATTTGCCGGTAACCTTAAATTCTGGGACCAAGAGTTTTGTTTGCCAAGCCATTATCGATTCAGGAGCAGCCATTAGTTTCATTAGCATGACTGTGGCCCAAGTCTTAGGGTTAGAAATAATTCCGTTATGTTCTCCCTTTTCGGTTTCAGGTTCAGATTCTACCCCCTTAACGGAGGGAAGAATAGAATACCGTACCACTGAAATTACTTTGAATGTTGGGTGCCTGCATTCCGAACAATTGTCTTTTTTCGTAATGGAGAGACTTACTACAGATATTATTTTGGGCTTACCATGGCTACACCTCCATAATCCTGTGCTTGACTGGAGGACTGCTGAGTTGGTTAAATGGGGGGAGTCATGTGGTCCTCATTTAAAGACTGTACAGTCCTTAGTGTGTTCTATAAATGATAATTATACTATGCCCGACTTCGTCTCTGATTTCGAAGACGTCTTTGATGAGACCATTGCGGACATCCTCCCGCCGCATCGGCCATATGATTGCGCTATAGACCTCGTTCCGGGGGCAAAGCTGCCTAAGGGTCGTATTTACAACTTATCTACCCCGGAACGAGAATCTATGCGTCAATATATCAAGGAAAGCCTGGAAAAAGGTCACATACGACCATCTACCTCGCCGGTGGGTGCTGGGTTTTTCTTTGTCGAGAAAAAAGATGGAGGCCTCCGTCCTTGTATTGACTACAGGGAGCTCAATAAGATCACTATAAAGGACCAGCATCCACTTCCCCTGATCCCAGATATTTTTAGCCAGGTTGTGGGTGCCCGATGGTTTTCCAAAATCGATCTCCGCAGGGCATACAACCTAATCCGGATCAGAGAAAGGGACAAATGGAAGACGGCCTTTAATACACCTGAGGGGCACTTCGAATACCTAGTCATGCCTTTTGGTCTTTGCAATTCCCCAGCCGTTTTCCAACGATTTGTTAATGATATCTTCAGGGACCTTCTGGGTCATTTTGTTATTGTGTATTTAGATGACATCCTCATCTTTTCTCCGGATTATGATACTCATCGGAATCATGTAAGGGAGGTCCTCTCCAGGTTACATCAGAATCAATTATGCGGCAAACTGTCTAAATGTCTGTTCGGAGTCCAGGAGATAGGGTTCTTGGGGTACATTCTTAGTCCTAGTGCGATAAGTATGGATCCACAAAAGGTTTCGGCCATCACTCAGTGGGCGAGACCTACTGCCTTGAAAGAGATCAAACGTTTTTTAGGTTTTGCTAATTATTATCGCAAATTTATTAAGAATTTTTCCTTGATTGTAAAACCCCTCACTGACCTTACTAGGAAAGGGGCTGACCCCATCTCCTGGACACCTGAGGCCGAGCAAGCATTCCTTACCCTGAAAAAATGTTTTACTTCTGCACCTGTCTTGGTCCACCCAGATCCAGAACAACCTTTTGTCGTATAGGTGGATGCATCTGAAAAAGGGGTGGGAGTCGTCCTGTCCCAGGGAACTGAAACTTATACTAATCTTCGACCCATTGCCTTCTTCTCCAGAAAATTCTCCACCGCGGAGATCAACTACGATATTGGTAACCGGGAACTGTTAGCCATAAAATGGGCTTTTGAAGAGTGGAGACACCTTCTGGAGGGGACCAGGCAAGGGTGACTGTGCTTACTGATCATAAAAACCTTCTGTATCTTGACAATGCTAAACGGTTGAACCCCCGTCAAGCACGATGGGCTTTGTTTTTTACTAGGTTTAACTTTGTGGTGACCTATCGTCCAGGGGCAAAAAATGTTAAGGCAGATGCCTTGTCCCGAAGCTTTGGTATAAGTGACATCTCTGAGGAGGAACCCGAAAATATCCTTGCTCCAGGAGTAGTTGTAGCTACCCTTGCTGCTGACTTAGTATCCGAGATTGCGAACTCACAAGGCTCGGCCCCTTCCAGTCTCCCCCCCGGAAAACTCTTTGTTCCATGTCATCTTCGTTTGAAAATCTTAAAGGAGGTCCACTCCTCAGTTCAGTCTGGGCATCCTGGCATCGCGGGCACCGGATACCTCCTGTCTCGTACCTATTAGTGGCCTTTGTGGCAGCGTGATGTCAGGGAATTTTTTACTGCCTGTGAGACTTGTGCCAGGGCAAAGGTACCCCAACAACTCCCTGAAGGATTATTGCACCCTCACCCGTTGCCCAATAGGCCTTGGTCTCCTATATCTATGGATTTCATTACCGATCTTCCCCTTTCCAAGGGTAAGTCGGTAATTTGGGTGGTGGTGGACCGATTCTCTAAAATGTATCACCTTATTGCTCTAAGGAAATTACCATCGGCCAAAACCCTCGCCGATTTATTTGTTCGCCATATCCTGAGACTTCATGGTATTCCTTCCAGTATTGTGTCTGATAGAGGGGTACAGTTAGTGTCAAAGTTCTGGAGATTATTTTGTGGTGGATTGGGCATCTCTCTGTCCTTCTCCTCTGCCTTCCATCCCGAAACTAATGGGCACACTGAAAGACTTAATCAGTCACTAGAACAATATCTCAGATGTTATGTTTCGGAGTGTCAGGAGAGGTGGAGTGAATATTTGCCTATGGCCAAGTTTGCTCTAAACAATCACGAGAATTCCTCAACCCGATTATCTCCCTTTTACTGTAATTACGGCTTTCATTCCAGGTACTCCGCCGCAACAGGTTGCGAATCTAAGTTTTCTTCCGGAAAAACCGCCATCAAACGACTGTGCACAGTCTGGGCTAGGAGTCGCAAGACTCTAGAAAAAGTCCAACAACAACAAATTAAATTTGTTGCACAGGAAAGACATTGTAGAGCTTGAACAGGTACAAAGGCGGGCAACAAAAATAATAAAAGGACTGGGTGGACTACAGTACCCAGAAAGATTAGCAAGATTAGGGTTATTTAGTTTAGAGAAAAGACGGCTTCGGGGGGACATAATAAATATGTTTAAATACATCAAAGGTCAATATAGAGATCTCTCCCAAGATTTATTTATACCCAGGACTGTATCTAGAACAAGGAGCATCCTCTATGTCTTTAGGAACGAAAGTTTCTATATAAACATAGAAAGAGATTCTTTACTGTAAGAGCAGTGAAACTGTGGGACTCTCTGCCAGAGGAACTTGTCATGGTGAATTCACTAACAGAGTTCAAAAAGGGTTTGGATGCATTTCTGGAGCATAATAATATAACAAGTTATAGTGTCTAGGATTCTGGAGAGGGGTCATTGATCCAGGGATTTTTCCGATTGCCAGATTGGAGTCGGGACGGACTTTTTCCCTAAAATGAGGACAATTGGCGTCTACCTCATTGGGGTTTTTTGCCTTCCTCTGGATCAACACCTTAGCACAACAAGCTGAACTGGATGGACGTCTCGTCTTTTTTCGGCCTAACAAACTATGAAACTATGAAACTATGAAATATGCTAATAGAAAACGTTGACCCGGACCTGAATATGCTGTCGGTGACAAGGTGTGGCTCTCAACGAAAAATCTCCGCCTTCGGGTCCCATCTACTAAATTCGCTCCTCGGTTTATTGGTTCCTTTGTTATTTCTGAAATTGTTAACCCAGTGTTTTAGATTGTGCCTTCCGAATTCCCTCCGCATTCATCCTGTGTTTCACAAATTTTTACTTAAAAGGTACATTTATGTGGTGATTGGTCAATCCCCTCCTCACCCTGTGGTCATACAAGGGGAGTTAGAATATGAAATTGAGCGAATAATTGACTGCCGCAGAGTCCAGAACACTCTGCAATACCTAGTTTACTGGAAAGGGTATTTTCCAGAGGAGCGGGTGTAGGTGGCAGCTAGGGACTTGCACGCTCCCAGACTTGTGGAAAAGTTCCACCAAGCTAACCACTCCAAACCAGGGGGGTCTAAGCAGGGTCCGGTGGCCCCTCATAGAAGGGGGGGTACTGTCACGTTCGTGTCATCTGGCTCTGGTCGTCGGCGTCGGCCGCTGCGACCATAACTGCGGCTTTGCTTTATCCTGTGTGAACACAGTCCTCTACTTTGGACTTTAATTGAATCCTGGCAAACGTCCATGGCCAGGAACTTTCCAGCACTCTCTGAATTAATCTATTCTCTTGGTGATGGACAGGTTCTGCTCCCTATCACTTCTGTTTCCTCCCCTTCCCTATTTATAGCTGCCACTTCCTTCCCTCCTTGCCTGCTACAGGTTATTCCCTGTAGTTCGCCGTCTGTTCTCTTGTTGTTTCTGTGCTCTCCTGACATTTCGCTTTGGACCCCGGTTATTCTCTTTGTCTCACGTCTCTGTACCTCACTGCCCGTACTGTTGCCGACTTGGACCGCCCCACTACGCTTATTTGTTCTGTGTCTGTTTGTCCTGTCTGTGATGCACCTATATCAGTGCAGCTATCAGTCTTCCGGTTGGGGCCGGCCTTTTAAGGAGTCGGGTTCCCTAAAAGGCAGGGACAGGGGCTGGGATCAGAGTCAGGGCCCACTTGTCTGTGTGTGTGTCCCTGACCGGTCCCTGACAGATTTGTTGATTCAGAAAGCCAAGTGTTGAAGGACTGGGAACAGCACAAAGTTGCAGTATTACTTCAAGTGATTCTGACACCAAAAACCAACCATCCACTTCAGGATTGCCAAGAGCAAAGCGAGCAATAAATCCACCAGCTTACCTTAAAGACTATGGGCCACATGTATGAAACGGTTTTGGTCTAAAACTCACTTTTTTGCTGATAGGTTTCTATGAGGAAAAAAGTGAGTTTTAAACCAAAACCATTTCATACATGTGGCCCGTGTATGGACAGAAGTTTACAGTTTAAAGTGTTTGGTGTTTTTTCCATAACAATTATTTTTCATACTGTTAATTATTGTTATTGACCTGTTGTTCATTGTCATAAGCTTTTCTTCAAGGAGAAGAGGGATTGTAGTGTGTTGGAAGTAATGTGTTAAATTTCTGGCTGCAAAATGTTACAATATTGTATATATCTGGCCGGGTGCTGGGAGTTGCTTGGGCAGTGTGTCTCGGGCCTTCATGGAATAAAGCAGGCAGCCTTAGGCCGTGTTCACATGGCTTATTCAAGCCGTAATTGCGGGATGGACCCCACCTGCAATACGGCTTGAATAAGGGGCGGGGGCGCGGCGGGGGAGCGGCGGAGGAGCTGCTGGCCGGCCCCATAGACAATGCATTATTTACGGCGCATACGCGCCGTAAATAATGTGCTTGTCACTTTCTCTCCCCACGGCGGATTCGCCGAGCGGGGAGGAGCGACTGAATCCACAGTTCTCTATGAGAACTATGGATTACCGTAATGACAGGGACGGATTGGAGCCGTACTGAAGCGCAAATACGGCGCGCAGTACGGCTCCAATCCGCAGCGAAATAAGCCGTGTGAACATGGCCTTATAGTCAGGTCTGTGTGCATATACTACACTGCACAAAAGAAAAAGACAGCCCACTACTTGTTTAAACAGAGTTGAGTCACATTATTATGATTACCAGATAAAATCCAGAGCAACCATTGTGTGCAACACAGATAGCAGCTAAATGGGCTGGAAGTGACTTAGTAAGGTCCTGGTAGGTTATCATTGATATCTGGAGTGATGCTGACTGCAGTACATACCACAGCTGCTGGAAGGAAGGGTGGAGGAGGATCCATAGAACGAATATTATGACTGAGGGAGTTCCACAGATGCTCAATTGAGTTCGAGTCTGTGGAACTAGGGGGGCAGGATAGTACTTTAAACTCTTGGTCATGCTCTTACAGCCAATGTTGGAAATTTCTAGCTATGTGACATGTTGCATTGTCTTGCTGGAGGATCCTATCTGTCCCAGAGGAGACAATTGGCATTTATTGACATAATCTACAAGGATGGATTCATGTCCAAAATAGCTGAGAGTGCCTTCCACTTCTATGGGCCCCGAGAATTCCACAGAAACTTTCCTCAGACCATAACGCTGCTACCACTTGCTTGTGTTTTCCCAGCAATGGTTGCAGGCTATCCCTTTATCCGCTTGATGAAGCAGGAAACATGATTAAATGAAGAAGGTTAACCTTTACCAGCAGAGGTCCAATTCCAACACTGCCATGGAAATTAAAGTTTTTTTCTGCAACTTCATTAGCAGAGGTGAAGTGACCATCTGTTTTGGAGCATAATACACTGTAGCTCCACTGTAGCATGTTGGCCTGTCCTCATTCAACTTCACAGCCACCATTCACCTCTCACTTGGTGCTCTGCATTTTTCACATCGTTTATTTACAATGGTGCCATTTTTCTTCTTACAATACACTTTCACCACAGCAGAACGCGAACAGATCACAAACTGCACAGTTTTAGGAATACTAAAACCACTAGCCCAAAAGCCAAAAATTATCGCTTTTGCAACTCTGATAAATCGCTCCTTTTACCAATTACAGCAATGAGAGACAAGTGTGAAGACAGCTTATCGTACATCTTATATAACCCACCAAGCCAGCCCATGATGTGCCTTCCTTCATGAACCACACTCTGCTGAAGTCGAAAGAAAGAAGTAGTTAGAGTAATTTACCTGGAGTGGAATATTGGAAAACTGGACCAGAATATTTTAGAGAAAGATTTTTTCTTTGTTAAAATCTAGTAGTATTACTTCAACAGAAAGATGCTGAAGTTAATACAATGTAAAATCTGTCTATAGCACTCTGAAAGGTGTATACATCTAAGTATTGTGTTTATATTAATGTAAAAGGGGTTGTCTCACCACAAGGATTGCTTTTCATGTTAAAGATCTTGCAAAAACAAGTCATTATGCAATATGTGTCCATTAACAGTTTCCTACCTATTTCTAGATATCCCCTCTTGTATGGGCTGCATCAGCTCCTCAGGTTGCTATAGCTAGAGACCTGTTTGATCTCTCCTGATAGGCTGCCGGTGCTGGTCACTATAGCTACAGACCTGGGGCCACATGTATGAACCTGTTTAGGTCTAAAACTCACTTTTTTGCCCATAGGTTGCTATGGGAAAAAGAGTGAGTTTTAGAACTAAACAGTTTCATGTATGTGGCCCCTGGTGTCCTCAGCAGCTCGTCAATGCAGGTGAGTAGAAGCCGGTTAAGCCAGTAAACACGCCCCTGAATTCAAAAATTAAACTGAGAAAACAGGACTGAGGTGAGATGAATCGATGTAGTGAGACAACCCCTTTAATACTGACTAATTGCATTACAGTTTGTAACAGAAACATTATATTAGTTGTCCATTACTTTGTGCTCTATATTGGCTCCATACCAATAAAGAAGTAATAAGTGATGCTTTATATACCAATTTGTTTGTGTTTTTCCTTTGTCAGAGATAGGCTACCATACAGTGGCATAACAGCTGCACAAACAGTTATTAATGTTTAGTGTAGCACTACGTGACAGCACTTTATGACATTTTGGCTTATTTACCATACTTACATGACATTCACACTACTGATATTCTTTTTTACTGGCACTAATTGCAGAAAGAGCAGATTTGCTAGTTTAAATCTTGACAACACGATTTTAGGATATGTCAGTCTACTGCTAGGCTACAGAAATTATCATCAGAAGGAATACTGGACTATGATAATTTACAGTATTCAAAGACTGGACATGTAATACTTTTAAATAGGATTCAAAGGGTCCGTACCTAAATGCCTAAAATGTTGACCAAAAGACCATGATATATTAATATTCAGTTCTTGTCCTTCTTCTAGGAAGCAGATGGACACAAACCTGAATGAGTAGCCTTGCATGAGAACCATCGAAGTCACAAGAGGGCAGACAATTTGTCAGCCTCCGCTGGGAACGCATCACCTGGAAGCTACAGAATGACACATATATAGCAATGAGGAGATAAACTGGAGCCCAGGAGACAAATTGAGGAATGTTCAGTGACAATGTTAGTTGTTGAGATCACTTTTCATTTCTCAGTTTTCATCTCGGTTTGCATTCCCAAAGGTGCAAGTGCTCATTAACAAGCATATGCCCACAATGCTCTCTTACCAGTTTGCCTATGTGTCACTTTCAATTAGAATGTGAGGAACAATGCTTGCTAACATGTACAGTGCCAGGGAGCAGCAATTCACATTACTGGCATTCATGTTAAGAGGAATACTTGTCAGACTCATTCATTTGGAAATACTGAACACCAAATATAAAGCTGAATAAGTCAATAGGCTGAAACCAAGTAGAAAGCTGTGAAACCTTTTAAGATGATAAGAATAATCTTTTTTTACACATTTCATATCCTTGTAATGACCACATAAATGTAGTGGTAATGGAAGTACTGGTGCATGACCAATAGAAATGTTGTATATGACCTAATAACTTTACACAAAGCAATTATCTGAAATTTATGTCAATTAAAGGGCAAGTCCATCTATCTCGAGAACAGTTGTTCCACGATCCCTCTCTGTCCTCATTTGTACTTTGCACAGAACAGAGAGTTGGCATAGCATGGACAACTTTTTTTCCTTTTCTTTTATGGTAGTTCTGAGTATAGCTTGTGATGTCACTGTGTCAATGGCAAACAGGAGCGACCATTGGTGACCGCATGCAGGTGTTTCCTAGTTTCCTACAGTGGCTTCTGGAGCATTGCAACCCATGTGATGCACATAACATTGCTTCATCTACACGATTAATAAATCATATAAGGAAATGCTGACAGTGTGTAGAACCAGTGTGGCCTTGCATACTTAGGGTTAGTGTAGGTATAGGGAAAAACACAACATAAATCCTGCTTGGCTGAGTGCCAGCTGCACACATACTACACACACACACACACACACACACATAATTATATATATATATATATATTATATATATATATATATATATATATATATATATTATATATATATATATATATATATATAATATATAACGTAGCCATCATTAGAAAATAAGTGGTGATAAGCATAACCTGACATCTAACATGGGCCAACCATACATAAGCATTACCAGAACATTGCAGTCATATACACACCACCACCAATAAAGCTTGTGGCAAAATGCACATAAGGTGTGGTGGGTATTCCGGGTTAATAGCTTTGCCACTGACCATTTGCACTTGGCACTTGCATGACTTGGTTTTTTTCACAACTATGTATTCAGCTATTTGTTTTGTATCACTGCTTATTGTATGATTATGTTCCATTGATTTTACCTATTTTATGATTTAGTTTTTATGTTTATACAATGGTCCCTCAACATACAATGTTAATAGGTTGTAGGGTGACCATTGTATGTTAAAACCATAAATCTATGGAAAACTGGTTCTTGGTCGCGAAGTTCAAAAATTTCACCAAACAATATGCAAAATAAAGATTAAAGAAAATGAAGCAGATAACTAACTTGGATAACGCAAGTCTCTCTACTGTAATCCAGTGGAAAGAGCTGCGAAAAAAAAAAGGCATTTTTTCTTTTTTGAGGACAGGAGTTTTTTTGGGTCATGTACTTTGTACATAATGTACCAGAAAAAAATTAAACTGGGCCCTTACCTGGTGTCTATAGCAGCCACACATCCTGGCCATTATAACTTGAGGGACCACTGTATATCATTTTTTGCTAAATTTTAAGTTGTGGGAAATTTTTTTGAGCATATGCTGCCATCTAACATGGACTCAGCACACATGAAGGATAACCAGAATTTATAAGTAAGTATTTCGTGTTTTAATTATTAGATCATGCAAATGACCATTGCAGTCAAACACCAACCACCCCAGGTGAAGCAAGTGGTAAAACGCAAGTAGGGTGTGGTAACTACATTTGGTTAATACCTTTGCCACCAGTCAATTTTTTGATACTTTGGATATTTTTGAATGTGCCCTATTTTTCAATATGTCTCTCTTGAACCTTGATAATTTTGTTGTTAATGGGAATGTATCATCAAAAAATAATCTATTGTTTATCTCATTATATAAAAATAAAAAAAACTATTGTTTAATTCATATTTTATGTTTAACACATGTTTAAAGAATTTTCAGTTATTTTTTTTTTATTTTTCATATCACTATCCATAATTTTTTAAATTCATGAAACCATCACTTTGGTCAGTAGGCCAAATAATAGTCTGACATTCCCTGCTCTGTAGGGAAAACTTTTCAGTCTCCTCATTATCAACATAAGCAGAATTACACTGAAAGGTGATACCAATGTGTATATATAACACAGAATCCACCATTTGCAATAGGAAATAGTCACAGCTCCCCTCTCTCTCTCCATGCACAATGATTTCTTCCCAGGTCACAGATCATGCCTAGAAAACTCTCTATAAAGCTGATGTAAAGCATTTCTTTAAAATGCTGTAAAAAGCAGTTCAGGCAGGATGGCTGCCCCCATAGTCATATAAAGAAATAAAAAAATCTGTAATCAGAAAATTAGAACAGCTAAGAAGAAAACAATACATAACAGTATCTCATTTTAATTAGTTAAAAAAACAATATATTTATCAAAGAATCCCTTTAACATATTTATTACTAATAATATATGGACATTTTGCTAACAGTTGTTGCTTGGTGATATAAAAGTTTGTATCTTAACTTCTTTCCTAGTAGTGCTTAATCTATCCTTACATATAAAGAATAAGAAATAAATATGACATACATAGACAACATAGTTCTAAAAATGTTTGTAAATCCCTGGCCTGTGTACAATGCCTATATATTTACAACACTGCAACTCTACTGATAACAGAACTAGCAAGTGTTAGTCTTATACCGTACCTTTTTACAGTATGAATAAATAAGATGATCTTATGAATACATCTGACAAATCATCTAAACAGCAATAAAGAATATAATATAGCAGTTGCTTTCCCTTTCTTATCGAACAGGTAAAAGCATAATACTTTCGGTCCACATCATTTGTACAGGTTCTCACATTAATTCATATTCATGGCACATCACACAAGACTGAAGGACACAGTTCTTTTCCCATTACAAAATAATTCCTTTGTTCACCAGCGATATTGCTCTGCAAACAATTATTGATTGACATAGCTCTCTGGAGTAGCTATTCAATTCTTGCAAGTTAAACGATGAGGAGTTATAGATAGGAAAAAATATGCTATTGTCTACCTAATCTTATTTGGAGATGTACCTTGCTGTACTACTTAATGTGGGAGCAAAATAACATTTCTTCCTTTGGCACTGTAAACACATTGTGCATACAAATAAATACAGGGTATGTGCTTTCCAAGTTTAATAGGAGTAGATATGCCAGGCACTTTACTTCCAGTTTCTCATAATGGGATACATTGAGTTTCAATTGTGACCTCCAAGTATTTTATTGACTCTAAGAACAAATTTTATTTTATAAAAGCATTATATTTTCAGGAGGTAGATCTCCATTCTTAAATTAAGTGTAGGGAAATGCTTTAAGAGCTTGTGTGGTTTAGAATAGCCATTTTCAAATAGGAAACTTAGACGATATAGGAAACCAATGCTCTGGACCATCATCTATCAGCCAGAGTGGAGGACATGGCAAGTCTGTGCATGACATAAACTGATCATTGTTTTAAAATGTCATAAAAAAAATGCTTAATTTTAAAAAAGGGGTTTGTTTCGAAAAAGGGCAAAACCTTTAAGGGTAAACTAGCGTCCCGTAAAAGAAAAAAAAACTGTTTTTCAGTGATACATGATGAGTATGAGAATTAATGTTTTAAAACTTTGGAAAAACCCCCTTTTGCTTTTTTTAATACACATGTCATGCACATTTAAAAGAGTTGCTAGGTTTTAGTACACACATTGAGCTGCTAAAACCACTGCAAGTTAAAACATGCAATATTTTAGCATACAATTAATGGAACAGCCACAGAAACTTCTGCAATAAATTTGCCATATAAACAAAAACCCTTTTACTCAAAAGTTTTGGGAAAGGGGAAATTGTGGTCCTTGATTTTTTTTTTTTATTTTTACTGGCTAATTTAAAAAATAGATTTTTCAGAAATTTTTTAAAAATAATGTGAAACCCTTCCCAAAATAAAAAACCATCTAGAAAAACAGTGTTTGGTCTGCACATCCAAAAATTAAATTATTTATTTTTTTAAATAAAACTAGGTTTATGCGGGGTAACGCTTCGGAAAATAGTGGATCCACGGGAAACCGCCTCAAGTGATGGGGAAAAACCATTTCCAGGGGGCGGGAAACAACTGGGGCCCTTTTTTACCAAGCCTTTTGTTCTTGCCCGGGGCGGGGGTTCCAACCAGGTCGCTTTCCCTTGGGCGCGACCCCGCAAAAAGCGGCAGCTTAGGGCGGCTTTGGGAACAAGCAGTAGGCAACAGGGGACCAAAACAGTTGGGCGGATGTTTCCTGGCGGGGATGGGATAGCAACAGGGAAAAAAGGGCATAAAAGTAAACCCCCCGACGCAAAAGACCCCCAGGAACGAAAAAGGGCTTTTTACTGAAATTTTTGAGCACCAAAAGGGCCAGCAGGGGGGCAAAGGGAAGAGGGGGGATAAAAACTGGGACCAAAGGGCCCGGGTATTACCCCCCAAATTAAACCCACACCTGGCCCCGTGCCCCTGGGGAAACGGGGGCAAAGCCCCCGCCCGGGGGGCAAAAGCATAAGAGCAGGACGCGGGCATAAGTAACGATTTTCTAGTGCCACTTCGCTGCAAAAAGCGGGGCAAAAAGATTCGCCCAATGGCCGCAAAGGTGAGAACCACAGGGGCAACCGTGACAGTACCCCCCTCCCTTGGGCTTCCCCTTATTCTTGGCCAGAAAGAACTTCTGAAGAACCGCCCGGTTCACGATGTTGTCCTCCGGCTCCCACAATCTCTCTTCAGGTCCGAACCCTTTCCAATCAATGAGGAAGTACCACGTGCCTCGGACAGTCTTCATAGCTAGAATATCCTTAATGGCAAAGACATCAGAGGAATCCGCTACCGGAGAAGGAGGTGCAAGCTTCCGGACAAAGCGATTCAGGATGCAAGGTTTGAGCAAGGCAACGTGGAACAAGTTAGGGATCTGCATTGTGGGTGGCAGCCGGAGATTATAGGCCACCGGGTTAATCCTCTTCAGGATCTCAAAAGGACTGAGGAACCGAGGACCCAGCTTGTAGCTTGGAATTTTCAGGTGGACGTACTTAGAAGAGAGCCACACTTTGTCCCCAGGAGCAAAAGTCAGAGAAGGCCTTCTATACTTATCATCCCGCTTCTCGATCTGAGTGGAGGACCGAAGTAACGCTTGCCGCTTGTCCCTCCAGATGGTCTTTAGGTCATGAACCAATATATCCAGAGCAGGGATGTCCGAAGCAGAGACAGGGGGAGGGGCGGGCAGGGATGAAGCCAGTACACAATGAAGAATGGCGAGGTGCCAGCCGACTCAGAGTCCAGGGAATTATAAGATAATTCTGCCCAGGATAGTAGGTTAGCCCAGTTGTCCTGACATGTAGACACAAAGTGGCGTAGATAGTTCCCCAGGATCTGGTTGACCCGTTCCACCTGCCCATTAGACTGTGGGTGGTAGGCCGAGAGGAAGTCCAAATTCACCGTTAGTTGGGAGTAGAGAGTTCGCCAAAATCTGGAAACAAACTGAACTCCTCGATCCAAAGTAATATGACAAGGAAGGCCATGCAGGTGGAATATGTGCTGAAAAAACAAGGTGGCAAGACGAAGAGCGGAAGGCAGTGGAATGAAGTGTGACATCTTAGAGAAACGGTGAGTGACCATCCAAATGATCGTGTTGCCAGCAGAAGGAGGCAGGTCTGTGATGAAGTCCATGGCAATATGGGACCACGGGCGTTCTGGAATTGGGTAATGTTTGTAGCAGTCCTGCAGGTTTGAGGTCTTGTTGCGGGCACAGGTAGGGCAATACTCGATGAAGTCCTTGACATCCTGACCAAGATCGGGCTACCAATAGTAGCGAGAAATAAGCTGGCTAGTTTTTCGTATTCCAGGGTGGCCTGCAACCCGAGAGCAGTGACCCCACTTCAGAATTCTGGATCGCAGAGCAGGTCGCAAATAGGTCTTGCCTGGAGGTAGTTGTTGAGATCCATGGGGGCTGCAGAAATCAACCATTCCGGCAGAATGATATGTTGGGGAGCTGATTCTTCCCCCAGGATGTTGGAGGCACGGGACAAAGCATCAGCCTTAATGTTCTTTTTTGATGGTCGTAAATAGAGATGGGCGAATTTCCCGAAATTCGTTTCGTTCACTACGCCGAAATTCTCTGCAAAAAATAACTTCGTTCCGAATTACTTTGGCACGAATCACGTTAAAAAACAGCTATTTCCAGGCTGCACAGAGCCTGCAGGGTGCTGTAGAATGTTGTGCCATGCTTAAATATGCAGAGGAGCTTGGTTTGGTCTTACAATGTTGTGTTTTAGTATGACACGCACATGACTGCCGCCGCTCTTAGAATCGCTTCACTAAATTCCCTGGGCACTTAAGAGGGCAAAACTGACCAAAAAACTGAAGGGAGAATGTAGCCTGATAAAGTCATGCGAGCGACAGCTGGAAAAAAACAAGCTGAGGGCTCAGGTGGCAACATCAGTGAAAGAGTGTGGAGGTGACGGCGGCAGCCACAGCAGCATGAGGTCAGAGAGTGGCACAATGACATTCTGGAGGTGGCAAAAACAGGAATAGGCCACAGAGTGGCACAATGACACAGTGTCTAGGTCACGGCAGCAGCCACAGCAGCAGCATGAGGTCAGACAGTGGCACAATGACACAGTGTGTAGGTCATGGCAGCAGCCACAGCAGCAGCATGAGGTCAGACAGTGGCACAATGACACAGTGTGTAGGTCACACAGCAGCCACAGCAGCAGCATGAGGTCAGACAGTGGCACAATGACACAGTGGTAGGTCACTGCAGCAAGCCACAGTCAGCAGCATCCGAGGTCAGACAGTGGCACAATGACAATCTGGAGTAGGAAAAAAAGAGTAGCCACAGAGTGGGACAATGACAAAGTGTGTAGGACACGGCAGCAGCCACAGCAGCAGCATGAGGTCAGACAGTGGCACAATTGAACAGTATGTAGGTCACAGCAGCAGCCACAGCAGCAGCATGAGGTCAGACAGTGGCACAATGACATTCTGTGAGGAGGCAAAAAACAGGAATGAGGCCACAGAGTGGGACAATGACACAGTGTGGAGGTTCACGGCGCAGCCACAGCAGCAGCATGAGGTCAGACAATGGCACAATGACACAGTGTGTAGTCACGGCAGCAGCCACAGCAGCAGCATGAGGTCAGACAGTGGCACAATGACATGTTGTAGGTCACGGCAGCAGCCACAGTAGCACATGAGGTCAGACAGTGGCACAATGACAGAGTGTGTGGGTCACGGCAGCAGCCACAGCAGCAGCATGAGGTCAGACAGATGCACAATGACATCTGGAGGTGGCAAAACAGGAAGAGCCCACAGAGTGGGACAATGACACAGTGTGTAGGTCACCAGCATCAGCATGAAGGTCAGACAATGGCACAATGACAGTGTGTAGGTCACGGCAGCAGCCACAGAGCAGCATGAGGTCAGACAGTGGCACAATGAACAGTTGGTAGGTCATGCAGAGCCACAGCAGCGAAATGAGGTCAGACAGTGGCACAATGACATATCGAGGTGGCAAAACATGGAATAGGCCACAGAGTGGGACAATGACAAGTGTGTGAGGTCACGGCAGCAGCCACAGCAGCAGCATGAGGTCAGACAGTGGAACAATGACACAGTGTGTAGGTCACGGCAGCAGCCACAACAGCAGCATGAGGTCAGACAGTGGCACAAGGACAGTGTGTAGGCACGGCATCAGCCAGACAGGCACATGAGGTCAGACAAGTGGCACAATGACAGAGTGTGGTAGGTCATGGCAGCAGCCACAGCAGCAGCATGAGGTCAGACATGGCCAATGACATTCTGGAGGTGGCAAAAACAGAATAGGCCACAGAGTGGCACAATGACAGAGAATGGAAGTGATGGCGGCAGGAGCAACAGCATGACGTCAGAGAGTGGCCCAATGACACAGTGTGGAGGACACGGCAGCAGCCACAGCAGCAGCATGAGTTCAGACAGTGGCACAATGACAGAGTGTGGAGGTGGGTGGCAATACCAGTCCCCGGGAAAGATGGTTGGTGGCAGATGGAGAAACTGTCAGCAGATGTGTGGCATCAGGCGGGTGGCGGCATCAGAATAGTGGCTGGGCAGGTAGTTTGAACCCAGACTCATTTCTCACAGTTTGGGTGAGGCGTCATGGTTGATGTAGTCTGACGCCTAAGGCATTGGTGTGTGGAAATCCTGGCCGATCCACGCCTGATTCATCTAGACAAAGTTCAGTCGTTCCACATTTCACATGGACAAGCGGGTTCTCCTAGGGGGTAACGATGGCCCCCGCCGCACTGAACACCCGCTCTGATGCCACACTACTGGCCGGGCAGGATAGCTTATCCACTGCAAACCGGCAAGTTGTGGCCACACATCCAGTTTGGCTGCCCAGTAGTCCAGCGGATCTTCTAATTGGGGTGGCAGAGTGCTTTCCAAAGTAGGCCACCACCTGTTGGTTCAGGGACTGCTCCAGGTCCTGCTGCTGCTGCTGCTGGCGACTGCCCTCCTCACTAGGCGGGTGAAGGAAGCTGCTCATCAGTGACTCCAGACTTAGGTTGCTGCTGATGGAGCTGGTACTGCTCCGACCCCTCCACCTTCCCCCGGCAGCCGCAGCAGTAGTACGTGAGCGCTGAAGAACCCCCCGGTCAGACCTGTCAGAGGAGGGACGATGACGCACATGGGCAGCGGCCAACTGACTACGGAGATTTCCCTATAGTATTTGAGTTTGTCCTCCCTCTCAATAGCTGGGAAAAAGGCTCCATTTTGGACCGTAGCGAGGGTTCAATAGGGTGGAGAGCCAGAAGTCATCCCTCTGCCGGATGCTGACTATTCGGCTGTCACTAGCCAGGCAAATCAGCATGCTGCGGGCCATCTGCACAAGTGACTCCGAGGGGCTCCCTGCCTCCATCTCCACTGTATACTGCCACGGTACTTGCGGGTCATCTGCCTCGTCTTTCTCATCTCCATCCACCTCCTCCAGCTGCTCCTGCTCCTCCTCTCTTGTCACCTGGGTAGAAAATCCACTCATTTCACCAGACAATGCTTCTGCTCCAATGTCCTCCTTCTCCTCCATTTCAGTCCCCACCGGACTCATGTGGCCGCGAGATGTAGTCGCCACGTCTCCAGTCCCCTGCCCAGACAGATTTTTCAGCATCTGTTCCAGGACATGAAGCAGTGGAATGACGTTATTCATCCCGTATAGTCCTGGCGACTGACAAATAACGTGGCCTACTCGAATGGCCTCAACAAACGGCAGATGTCACGCATGAGCTGCCACTGGCTGACATCAAAGTTACACAGGGGAGTACTTCTGTCTGCCTGGATCATCAAAAAATCGTTAATGGCCTTTCTCTGTTTATACAGTCGGTCCAACATGTGCAGGCTGGAATTCTAACGGGTGGAAACACCGCATATCAGAGTGTGTTGGGGGAGGCCGTTCTGCCACTGCAACTCGAGGAGGGTGTTCCTGGCTTTGTACGAATGGATAAAGTGCATGCACAGTTTCCTGGTCATTTTCAGAATGTTCTGAAGATCGGTGGAAGAATTCAGGAACTTTTTCACAACCAGATTGAACACATGCGCCATGCAGGGCACATGGACCATCGCTCCTCGGTGCAGCGCGGACACCATGTTCCTCCCATTGTCCGTCACCATGGTTCCGATTTGCAGTTGGCGCGGAGAAAGCCACACATCGATTTCTTGCTGCATGACGTGGAGCAGTTCCTCCCCTGTGTGACTTCGTTCGCCGAGGCAAGCCAGGTGTAGAACTGCGTGACACCGCTGTGCCCTACACATGTGGTATGATGGAGCAGTACTTGTGGAGGCTGAGATGGTGGTGGAGGAGGAGGAGGCGGACATTGGCGCAGGAGCCGCAGTTTGACAACGTGGAGGAGAAAGTGGCGTCTCCTGTCCAAGTTGTTGGTGTGCCTGGGCCGGAAGCACATTCACCCAGTGGGCCGTAAAGGACATGTACTGGCCCTGACCGTAGTTACAGCTCCAGACGTCCGCGCTGCCATGCACCTTGGAACAAACCGATAAGCTCAAGGACTGGCCACCTTCTGTTCTACATATTTATGAAGTGCTGGTACTGCCTTTTTGGAAAAGAAATTACGGCTTGGAACTCTCCATCTTGGCTCGGCACAAGCCATTAGTTCTCTGAATGGTGCAGAGTCCACCATTTGGAAAGGGAGGGACTGCAGTACCAACAACTTGGACAGGAGCACGGTCAGCTGCTGCACCTTAGGATGGTTGGACGCATACTGTTGTCTCTTTGCAATCGCCTCACTGAACGACTGCTGGCGCCATGAGTAGCGAGGAGCAGGAGCATCTGGACCGGGAGATGATGTCAAAGAGAAACAGCTCCCTTCTGCAGAGGTGGTGGAGCCTTGACTGGCTGCAATGGCATGCGTGCCACTGGGCGCTGCTGCTGCTGCTGTTGCTGCGGCGGCAAGATGGACCACCACATCTGAGACACGTTTCTCCCAGGCCACCGGATGGTGACGCTGCATGTGTTGACGCAGGGCTGTGGTGCCCACGTTAGCTACCTGGCCACGCTTCACTTTCTGCTTACAGATTCCACATATACCCATATTCGGCTCCTCCGGTGTCTTAGCACAGAACAGCCAGACTGCCGAGTATCGGATTTTACCGCCAACGCTCCGCACTGAGTGACTACTGCCACCGCTGCCTCGCTGAGCCCCTGTTCCGCTACTTTCTTGGACCTGCGAATCGGGTTTTTTACCCCGTGGCCGCTTGGCTCCCGACCTCACACTGCTGCTACCCTGCTGACTCACGACCACACAACCCACTTGCTGGCTGCGCCGTGTCCTGACGCGCAAGCTGACGCCCTCTTCTCCTGACGATGATGAAGCCCTTGCCTCACGCGGCTCCCAAGTGCGGTCGGCTACATCATCATCTATTTGTGTTTCATCGTCACTGCTGTCCTCATCACCGGTCTTGGTATGCAGAGGCTGACCCCTCACAACATGACCTCCCATGCCACTCTCAACATCTATACTTTGCCGCCTACTGCAAGAAGCAGGGGATATTGGCCCCATTTCTTCGCTGCCAAGTAGCTGCTGACTGCCCTCCTCAAATTGTTCATCCTCGCCAACTAAGGGTTGTGTCTGACGTTCCCACCGACTCTTGGCTGGGGTTGTCAGATGTCATCTAGGAGGAAGTGGATGACCTAGTCAACCAATCAAAAACCCTTGGGTTGCTAGTCAGCACACGGCCGCTAGATGACAGCGGCAGTTGTGGCCTCACCGAGTGACCCCTGTTGCGACGTCCCCTTGTTGTGCTGCGACCTGGGCCTGCTCCAGGAATGTTTGTGCCTCTGCCACTCGCAGGTGAAGAAACTGCCACCTCTCTGTCCAACATACTGTTTGTTCTAAAATGTACAGACACTGTCTGATGAAGATATCTGTATATGATAAATACACACCCTGTATTTGACTCCAAATTAACCCACTAAGAAGCTTGGGTAACCCTTGGATATAAATTGCGCTCCACAAATGGGCAGGAAAAATTGACTTGTATGTGCCGTTTAAAAACTCTGTGTATTTTACTGAATATAAAAGCACAAACAGGCTTAATTAACCTTCGGATATGAATTATGCTACAGAATTTCTTCTGTGGCGGTGAAAAACAAAGTTTCTTTTACTGAGTACAACTGCAGAACAACACTTAATTAACCCCTGGATGTAAATAGCGCAAAAGAATTGAGCAACCACAAACTACTAGCTTTGTAGCGTGTTACAATTGCATGTTTTCTACGCTACACAACAAGAGATAAAATTGTAATTAACCTTTGCTTGTGAATTAGGCTACAGGAAAAATGTATATATTTTGGCGTTTAAAAAGGCGGTTTCTTGGAGTCACCACAGCTGAAAAACAATGCTTAATTAACCCCTGGATGTAAATTGCGCAAAGAATTGAGCCACCACAACTAGTAGCTTTGTAGCGTGTTACAATGCGGTGTTTTTTTACGCCACATACAACAAGAATAAAATTGTAATTAACCTGTGCTTGTAATTATGCTACAGGAAAAATTTATATATTTTGGCGTTGAAAATGACGGGTTTCTTTTAGTCATCACAGCTGAAAAACAACGCTTAATTAACCCCTGGATGTAAATTGCGCCAAAGAATTGAGCCACCACAAACTAGTAGCTTTGTAGCATGTTACAATGCGGTGTTTTTTATGCCACACAATAAGAGATAAAATTGTAATTAACCTTTGCATGTGAATTATGCACCAGGAAAAATGTATATATTTTGGCGTTGAAAATGACGGTTTCTTGGGATCACCACAGCTGAAAAACAACGCTTAATTAACCCCTGGATGTAAATTACGCCAAAGAACTGAGCCACCACAAACTAGTAGCTGTGTAGCATGTTACAATGCGGTGTTTTTTACGCCACACAATAAGAGATAAAATTGTAATTATCCTTTGCTTGTGAATTATGCTACAGAAAAATGTATATATTTTGCCGTTGAAAATGACGGTTCTTGGATCACCAACAGCTGAAAAACAACGCTTAAATTAACCCCTGGATGTAAAATTACGCCAAAAGAACTGAGCCACCACCAAAACAAGTAAGCTTTTTGGTAGCATGTTATACAAATGCGCGGTGTTTTTTTACGCCACACAATAAGAGATAAAATTGTAATTAACCTTTGCTTGTGAAATATGCTACAGGAAAAATGTATATATTTTGCCGTTGAAAATGACGGTTTCTTGGGATCACCACAGCTGAAAAACAACGCTTAATTAACCCCTGGATATAAATCGCGCCAAAGAATTGAGCCACCACAAACTAGTAGCATTGTAGCGTGTTACAATGCTGTGTTTTTTACGCCACACAATAAGAGATAAAATTGTAATTAACCTTTGCTTGTGAATTATGCACCAGGAAAAATGTATATATTTTGGCATTGAAAATTACGGTTTCTTGGGATCACCACAGCTGAAAAACAACGCTTAATTAACCCCTGGATGTAAATTGCGCCAAACAATTGAACAACCACAAACTAGTAGCTTTGTAGCGTGTTACAATGGCGTGTTTTTTACACTACACAACAAGAGATAAAATTGTAATTCACCTTCTCTTGTGAATTATGCTACACGAAAACTGTATATTTTTTGGCGTTGAAAATGACGGTTTCTTGGAGTCACTACAGCTGAATAACAACGCTTAATTAACCCCTGGATGTAAATTGCGCCAAAGAATTGAGCAGCCAAAAATGAAGTGGTATTTGTATTGTAAAAACGCTGTTTCTTTAAATAAATACAACAGGAACTGGCTTAGATCCCCTTGGATATTCAATTTGCTGTGAGCAGATAGATTTAAATGTATATGCAGCTGCAGTGGACGCACACTGGATTTCAGATCCAATAACCAAGAAAATCAGAAATAGAGCGTTAAGAGAAGCAGTCTCTGAGACAAGCTGGGACACCCCACAAAATCGCTGTATAAAAATCAGTTCTTAGTAACAATCAGCCGCGGCAGCACCTTCCCTGATCAGTACAGTGAGAGCGGTATGAGCTCCCAGCGTCGCGCCCGGACTTATATAGTGCGGTGACATCACAGAATCCCACCGGTCTCTGATTGGCTTCATCTCTGCACATGTCATGCAGGCTATGCCCTTCTTCCTCCCAGAGTGCTTTGCCCCATGTAGCGCCATGTGCTCGCAGCCATTTTATCAATCAAAAGCACACTTGGTTCACCCAAAGTCCCCCAAACTTCGACTTCGTTCAGAACTGAAGTTTTCCTGAAATTCTAAACGAATTCCACTTCGTTAGAATCAATTCGCCCATCTCTAGTCGTAAATGAATGACAAAGTCGAATCTGGAGAAGAAAAGAGACCACGAGGCTTGACGGGGGTTAAGACGCTGTGCCGTCTGGAGGTACGAGAGATTCTTATGGACAGTGTATATAGTTACCGGATGGCGAGCGCTCTCCAGTATATGCTGCCACTCCTCCAGGGCCAGCTTGATGGCCAGCAGCTCACGATCCCCGATACTGTAATTCCTCTTAGAAGAGGAGAAGGTTTCGGAGAAAAAAATACACGTAATGACCATGCCTTTACTATCACACTGGGTAAGGACTGCTCCAGCACCCACCGAAGAAGCATCAACCTCCAAGAAAAAAGGTCTTTCAACGTCAGGCCGAGACAAGATGGATGCAGAGGCAAATGCCGCCTTGAGCTGAGAGAACGCCTCTTCAGCTGCTTGTGGCCAGAGCTTCGGGTTGCTATTCTTCTTGGTCAACGCCACAATGGGATCTACCACTGAGGAGAAGTGTGGAATGAACTGGCGGTAGTAGTTGGTGAAACCAAGGAAGCGCAGTATGGCCCCCAGGGGGAGTGGACCGATACACAGTAAAACCGCGGAATGCTTAGCCAGATCCATCTGAAGCCCCTGGTCCGAGATGACGTAACCGAGGAAGGGCAGCCTAGTTTGGTGGAAGCGACACGTATCTAGCTATTCATAGAGACTGTTAGACCGTAGGCGACTGAGAACCTGACGCACATGAAGTTGGTGGGTCTTCAAGTCGGGTGAAAAGATCAAAATGTCGTCCAAGTACACAATGACACAGGAGTAGAGAAGGTCCCAAAAGATCTCGTTTACAAACTCCTGGAAGACCGCAGGGGCATTACACAAGCCGAAGGGCATAACCAAGTACTCGAAATGGCCATCCCGAGTGTTGAATGCCATCTTCCACTCATTCCCCTCTCGGATGCAGATGAGATTGTAGGCCCCCCGCAGGTCCAATTTGGAGAAGATCTTGGCTCCACGGAGCCGGTCAAAGAGCTCCGTGATCAACGGCAACGGATACCATTTTTTTACTGTAAATTTTGTTGAGTCCCCGGTAATCAATACAGGGCCGTAGGAACCAGTCTTTTTTCTGCACTAAACCTTCTTTTGGAGGTTCTCTCGTATTTAGGCCGACATCGCTTGCGTCTCTGGCACCGACAGCGTACAGACTCTGCCCCTAGGGGGACTGGTTCCTGGCAACAGATCGATAGAACAGTCAAATGGCCGATGAGGAGGGAGAGTCTCTGCTTGCTTCTCTGAAAACACGTCAGCGTAGTCTTGGTTCACCACAGGTAATCCTGACAACAGTTCGTGAGGCACCGGTGGGGAGATAGGAAGCACCGGACGAGGTGCCACCAAACAACGGGCCTTGCATTCTGGTCTCCAGCGCAGGACCTCTCCGGTCTTCCAGTCAAGCAAAGGGGTATGGCGTTGCAGCCACAGCAGGCCCAGAAAAAATTGCAGAAGACGACCGGGGGAGTACAAAGAACTTGATCCTCTCCTTATGCAGAGCCCCCACATGGAGAACCAGAGGTTTGGTAACATACATAATGAAACCTCTCAGAAGCTTCCCGTTGACCGAAGAGATCACCAGCGGCCTCGCCAGGTGAATTACTGGAAGATGAAACTGCGTCACCAGCGAGGCATGAACGAAGTTCCCCGCAGAGCCAGAGTCCAAGAAAGCTGTGGTCTGGAACAAGAGTCCTGCATCGGTCACGACCTGTAGAGGCATAGTCAGGCGTGGAGAGGGGGAGCCTACACCTAGGGACGCCTCTCCTACGAAGCCTAGATGTGAGCTTTTCCCAACTGCTTGGGCTCGGCGCTGGCACAATACAGTCACAAGTTCTCTTTCCGATGTCGGGCCAACTCTTGCTCGGAGAGATGAACTCTGTCAACCTGCATAGGTTCTTTAGCGGAGGCCTGTGGAAGAGACAGCGGGGACCTTGGGAATTCCGGAACTGTGCGCGGGATCCGGCGAGATCAGACAGAATCCCGCTCCTGACGAAGTTCCTCCTCTCTTTCAGTAAAGCGCACGTCGACTCGGGTGGCCAAGTGGATCAAGTCAGACAGAAAGGTCGGAAGATCTCTTGTATCCTGCCGGAGAGGCCCTTCTTGAAGGTGGCACATAAAGCAGCCTTATTCCAGGTCAATTCGGACGCCAGGGTGCGAAATTGTATAACATAATCTCCCACAGATGAGTTCCCTTGATGTAGGTTCAGGAGTGCAGTCTCGGCCGAAGAAGCGCGTGTGGGTTCCTCAAAGACATCCCGGAATTATTTAAAGAAGGCCTGAAGATCCACTGTCAACGGGTCACCTCTGTCCCAGAGGGGTGTCACCCATGCCAGGGCCTTACCGGAGAGTAGACTGATAACGAATGCCACCTTAGAATGCTCGGACGGGAACTGCTCGGCCATCAGTTCTACGTGCATCGAGCACTGGGTGATGAATCCGCTGCATAGCTTCGGGTCACCATCATAATTAGAGAGTAATTAGATAGGCGAAGCTTGGGCCCCACAGGTGGTGGTGGAGACTGTTGTTGTGTGCCAATGAGCTGCTGCATCATGGTGGTTAATTGGTCCAATTGCTGCACCTGTTGCGGAAGTTGCTGGAACTGTTGGGCAACATTGGTCGTGAGGTCTGCCACCGTGGGTAAGAGTACCTTGGCGGGATCCATGGCTGGACCTTACTGTAACGCTTCGGATATATTGGATCCACTGGACCGCCGCAAGTGATGGTGAAGGCCGCGCCAGGGAGAGCAATCTAAGTGGGTTCCGGTTTTCACCAGAGCCCACCGCAAAGCGGGTTGGTCTTGCTGCGGCGGGATTCCACCAGGTCGCTAACCTTGACGTGACCTGCTTACGGCGGCAGCCGAGACGCGGTTAGGTAACAGGCAGTAGGCAAGCAGGTGACCAGACAGATGGAGCGGATGTGGCCCGGTGGAGATGTGTAGCGGACAGGAATCGGACGTAGAAAGTACCACAAGCGCAGAAGACACCAGGAACGTAACGGGGCTTTCACTAAAGGTGTGAGCACCCAAGGTCCAGCAGGGTTCAAAGGGTAGAGGCTGAGATATATTGGGACAACACCCGGCAATTATCCAATTACCGATGCGCTGGCCCTTTAAATCTTAGTGAGCTGGCGCGTGCGCGCCCTAGGGAACGGGAGCGCGCGCCACCGCAGGCGGCAGTGCAGGGGAGAGCAGGAGCGCAGTCAGGTAAGTAACGATTGCGAGTGCGCCCGCGGCCCGACATGCGGGTCGTGGCGCCACTCGCCGCAGCAGCGGAGGCACGGATTCACCCGAGGCTTGCAGTGAGAGCCACAGGGGCATCCGTGACAGCTGGTGTGGCAGTAAAACAAAAACATAATCCAAACTATTATTGCTAAAAAAAACAATCAAAAATAACAGAGGAATTTTCGAAAAAGCATTTCTGCTACTTTGAATACATGAAAATTTGAAGTTCTTAGTTTACATTTTTGATCCAAACTGTGTAAGCCCACCTGCAAAACTTCAAGGTGACCTCAATACAGGTGGGAACCTACGCTATGTATTACTTCTCTTGGTGCCTGTTCAGACCTCCACATTTCAGGGAGAGTAGATTCCAGCTAAAAACTTTTTGGATGTGCAGACCAAACATTGTTTATCTAGACTGTTTGTATAGGGGAGTGGCTGCCCACACTTTAGTTTTTTGCACTATGCCCCAGGGCGTTGCTAGGCAGTATTATTCGGGGCACAAGCCCCGGATCATACTGTCTGTGCCCTGAATCTTGCTGGGCTCCAGGAGCTCCTGGAGTGCTGACAGTCTCTTAAGCAGCTGGACGTACATACTTGCAATGCTCTAGAAACGTCAGGGACAGTATAACAGAGCGAGCTCCCGACTCCTGGGGAGCTGCTGAATGTCCCGCACGGGCTGCTGCTGCCACAAGTTTTCATCTCCCTGAGGAGTTTAACCCCGCCCCCAAGTCAGGAGGAGAGGAAACAAGCAGCAGAGCTGACCCCATACACATTGAGCAGCACAGTAAGAAAAGCAGAGGAGAGAAAATGAGGTGCTGCTGTGGGGGAGGGGAGAGGTGCTGGCTGTGGGTGGCCCAGGAGGAGAGGGGAGAGTGCACGGTGAGTTGTCTTGTAAGTGGAGACGTGCTGAGAGAAAAAGGTGAAGTGCTGCTGTGGGGATGAGGAGTTTAGATGATGGGGAAAACATGAAGAGACAGATGAGAGGGGAGCTTTAAAGTGAAGCAAGTGACTGGTGCTGTAAGAGCAAAGGTGGGAGAGTGGTGCTGCAGGGATAAGAGCTGGAGCTGTAGGGATGATGGGGGTGCTGCAGGGAGAAGAGCTGGAGCTGTAGGGATGATGGGGGTGCTGCAGGGAGAAGAGCTGGAGCTGTAGGGATGATGGGGGTGCTGCAGGGAGAAGAGCTGGAGCTGTAGGGATGATGGGGGTGCTGCAGGGAGAAGAGCTGGAGCTGTAGGGATGATGGTGTGCTGCAGGGAGAAGAGCTGGAGCTGTAGGGATGATGGGGGTGCTGCAAGGAGAAGAGTTGGAGCTGTAGGATGATGGGGTGCTGTAGGGGAAGAGCTGGAATGTAGGGATGATGGGGGTGCTGCAGGGAGAAGAGCTGGAGCTGTAGGGATGATGGGAGTGCTGCAGGGAGAAGAGCTGGAGCTGTAGGGATGATGGGGGTGCTGCAGGGAGAAGAGCTGGAGCTGTAGGGATGATGGGGTGCTGCAGGGAGAAGAGCTGGAGCTGTAGGGATGATGGGGGTGCTGCAGGGAGAAGAGCTGGAGCTGTAGGGATGATGGGAATGCTGCAGGGAGAAGAGCTGGAGCTGTAGGGATGATGGGGGTGCTGCAGGGAGAAGAGCTGGAGTTGTATGGATGATGGGAGTGCTGCAGGGAGAAGAGCTGGAGCTGTATGGATGATGGGGGTGCTGCAGGGAGAAGAGCTGGAGCTGCAGGGATGATGTGTGTGCTGCAGGGAGAAGAGCTGGAGCTGTAGGGATGATGGGAGTGCTGCAGGGAGAAGAGCTGGAGCTGTAGGGATGATGGGAGTGCTGAAGGGAGAAGAGCTGGAGCTGTGGGGAGGTAGGGATGATGGTGGAGGTAGTAGTGCAGAAGGAAGAAATGCAGCTGTGGGGAAGTAATGTAGACTAAAAAGATGCTGCTGAAAGTGGGACTGTGTGCTAAAAGGGAGGGAGAAAGTCTTGCTGGGGGCAGAAAAAGACCTCTGCACAAGGTGCCACCTGGCATAACACCCGCTCTGGGTCAGCACATGCATTTGGACTTCACTTGTTTTAAATAATGCACAGAGAGACTGGCCTGCTGGTCAGTAAAATAAGTACAGTTGCTGACGAGTACTGCCATGCTGAATGCATACATGCCAACTCTCCCGTTTTTGGCGGGGGGTCCCGCTAATGGGGGGTCCCCCCCCCCCACCCTCCCGGCAGAGTTGGCTTTCCTCCCGCCGCCAGCAGGGGGACCGCGGCGCAAGAGTAGCGCTGGTGCGCTACTCTGGCGCCGCCGGGCCGCTCCTACAGGCGGGTGAAGTGGCCGCAGCGGCCGCTCACCTGCCCGGCGAGTTTCACTGACTTGTGCGGCCGCAGCCGCACAGTCAGTCAGCTGTGCAGGGAGAAGGCAGGAGGGATCGTTCCCATCCTCCCTTCTCCCCCTGTATGTAGAGCGCCGGTGTGCGCTGTACATACAGATCAGCGTCGCAGGGGGCGTGACGCACGGCTGCGGTCACTCCCCCTGCGACGCTGAGACTACTCAGTCGGCCGTTAGATGTCTGGAGCTGCAGGAGCCTGGTGAGGTAAGTGGCTTTTATTATTTTATTTTTTATTAGTTATAGGGGGGCTCTACCTGGCTGCAATGGGGGGGCACTACCTGGCTACAATGGGGGGGCACTACCTGGCTACAATGGGGGGGCACTACCTGGCTACAATGGGGGGGTCTACCTGGCTACAATGTGGGGGGGCACTACCTGGCTACAATGGGGGCACTACCTGGAAACAGAGGGGGCACTACCTGTCTACAATGGGGGGGTCTACCTGGCAACAGAGGGGGCACTACCTGGCTACAATGGGAGGGGGCACTACCTGGCAACAGAGGGGGCACTACCTGGCTACAATGGGGGGGGCACTACCTGGCTACAATGGGGAGGGCAGTACCTGGCAACAGAGGGGGCACTAGCTGGCTACCATGGGGGCACTACTGGTACAAGGGGGCACTACCTGGCAACAGAGGGGGCACTACCTGGCTACAATGGGGGCACTACCTGGCTACAATGGGGGGGCACTACCTGGCTACAAAGGGAGCATCTACCTGGCAACAATGAGGGCATCTACCTGGCTAACAAAGGGGGCATCTACCTGGCTAACAAAGGGGGACATCTACCTGGCTACAAATTTGGCTCTACCTGGCTACATAGGGGGCATCTACCTGGCTACAGAGGGGGCATCTACCTGGCTACAAGGGGGCATCTACATGGCTACAAGGGGGCATCTACTTGGCTACAAGGGGGCATCTACCTGCCTGTAAGGGGCACTACCTGGTTATGGGGGGCTACTACCTGGCTATAAGGGCATCTACCTGGCTTTCTTCCAAAGCCGTTATGCAGTTAGGTGGAGTGGGTGTGGCTTTTTGAAGGGGCGTGGCACACCGACAAGATGGGCATGTCCATGCAAATTTTTGCTCCGCGCGCCGCCCTCTACAATCTCCTGCTTTTTCAATTTTAAAAGTTGGCAACTATGGCTGAATGTCACCTGCATGCAGTAGAACCTTATACATAGGAGTCTGTAGCAGCACTGCCTCTGCCCTGCACCAATAGAAATGGCTCCTGCTATAAAAATAAGAAGACCTAAAACTGCCCGGACAACCCCCCAAAATCCCCCTTTTTCCCTTTTTCCAGTACTGCTTGGCATTGAAAAGGGATAGGGGAAAAGGGCACTTTGTCCCTTGAAATTGCCCATTTTAACATGTAAAAATTTTTACTTGCTTGAATGCAAAAAGTTTTCCCCTTTTAGCTATTTTTTTTTAAATAAAAGGAAAAAAAAGGTGTATAAGTATCCCATTTACTAAAAACACCCTACAAAGGAAAAAAAAGAGTTTTTCCTTTTTCCCTCTATGTATTTGGTTTTGGGTTTCCCTTTCCTTTAACTATGTGAAATTTAAAAAAAGAAAAAAACCCCCAAAACACATTTTGGTGCAGAGTTTGCCAGCCTGCCAATGCAGGGAAAAACTGATTGCAGGATTGGTTGGCCCCCCACAAATTGGGGGGTGGGGTACTGCCCATCCGGGAAAGCTGGGGGATGCCACATCTGTTTATCACTTTTCCCCAAAGGGGCTGTTAGACTTTTTGCAAAAAGGGGTGTTTTTCGTGAAAGAGGGGTTTTCCAGGGTAAAATCGGGAAACGTTTTTTATGCAAATCTCTAGAGAAAGCACTGAAAAGGGGCCCTTAAAACCAAGATCTCCCCGTTTGGCCCCTTTTCAAAAGCGGGCAAAAATGACTGGGGGTTTTCCGCAAGAAAGAGAGGAAAACACCCCCTGTTTCAACGAAAACTCCATAAAGCCGCAGCACAGGAAATTTCCCAGTAGGGCCATAAAAACGGGCCTCCGAGTGTGAAGCTAAAGTTTGCCTGGCTGGGAAGAAGACAGAGTTTTCAGGGGGTGGAAAGGTGATTTATTGGTTTTTTTTTAATTTTATATTTTCCCCAAATTCCCCATGTTTTAAACTATAAACTGGGCCATATAACAAACCCCAAACTAAAACTGGGGCCATATAACTAGTTTAAAATACGGGGGGCCATGTAACAAACCAACCCCATTACTGGGGGCCATGAAACTAACCTACCCAATCGGGGGGGCCATAAAAACCTTTTCCTACTATATACGGGGCCAAAATTTCCCCTGTCTGGGCTATAAACTGGGCCCATTTTACCTCCCCTATAGGGGCGGCCCTAAAACCTTTCCTACTATACGGGGGAACCCCTAAAAAACCTACCTATATTTGTGGCCCCTAATCCCTACCTATATTGGGGGCCCAATTACCTGCCAAACCCTAACGGGGGAACCCTATTACCTACCTAAACGGGGGCCCTATTACCTCCTAAGTAAAAACCGGGGGCCCCTATTACCTAAAAAACCAGACTGGGGGCCCCCAAAATCATCTATAATCTCCCTTGAAAGAACATTTTCCCTTTCATATACCCAATATACTTTCCGGGGAAAAGCAAAAATACCTACCAAAAACCCTGGGAGTGGGTCAAAAAAGGAACTCCCAACCCCAACAGCAGATGACTGGCTATCATACTCCCAGTAGGTTTTTTTTTTTTTTTTTTTTTTTTTTTTTTTTTTTTTTTTTTTTTTTTTTTTTTTTTTTTTTTTTTTTTTTTTTTTTTTTTTTTTTTTTTTTTTTTTTTTTTTTTTTTTTAAAAAAAAAAAAAAAAAAAAAAAAAAAAAAAAAAAAAAAAAAAAAAAAAAAAAAAAAAAAAAAAAAAAAAAAAAAAAAAAAAAAAAAAAAAAAAAAAAAAAAAAAAAAAAAAAAAAAAAAAAAAAAAAAAAAAAAAAAAAAAATGGATTAAATTTCCCATGGAAAAATTTTTGGGGGCATGGGGGGGGAAAATTTTCGGCATCTTTGGGGGCCCCGGGGCCAATTTAAAAAGGGAAAAGTGGGAATCCCCATTCCCAAAAAGAATTAGGAGTTCCCAAAGGAAAAGGGGGAACCCTTATAATTTTGGAGACCCCAATAAACCGGGGGGATTAAAATGGGAAAATTTAGAAATTATGAAAAGGGACAGAAAGTTTTTTTTTTCCCTGTAAAAAAACATGCCACAATTCACAATGGGCGTGAAAAATTTCCATGTGAACCCACCCAACCCAAAAACCCAACACAAAGGGCTTGGCCCCCCGGAGGTTTTTGGGGCCCGAGCAACGCCCCTACTAAGCCCCAAACCTCACAGGGTTTTTAAAAACAATGCAGGGTAGCTTTTTGCTGGAAAACTAAATTTTCCCTGAAATGTGGGTTCTGAACAGGGCCCCAAAAGAGGAATACATAGCTAGGTTTCCCAAACCCGTCTTGAGGTCACCTTGGCATTTGGCTGGGGGGCTTACACAGTTTTTGATCAAGAAGGGTTTAAAATTTTTCAATATTCAAAGTACAGAAATTTCCTTTTTTCCCGAAAAAATTTTTTTTTTTTCTTTTTTATTGTTTTTTAGTGCTATATTTCTGCTGAAAATTGCATAATATCTAAAAACCCTTTGACTATATCCAAACTATAGGGCCCTATTTTGTTTAAAAAATTTTGAAAAAAAAATTTTTTAACAAGTAATTATTGAGATCAGATGTTTTGCATCCACAGCTATTGCAGACTAATGTCTAAAATTGTGTAAACATACATAGACAAATATTATCAACACTATAAATCATATTGCCAAGCTGGCATAACCCACATTCAAATCGCCGCTAACACCCCAGTAAAAAGCGCCGCGGGGGGGCTCCGCCCGCTGGCCCCTGTTTTAAAAACCCTCAGAAAAACCGCGGCAAAGAGGGCCGCGGCATCTGAATGAAAAGCCGATCGGGGCCCCCCGCACCAATTTGGGACGGGCATCGGGACATTTTCGCGCCGATTTCCCCCCCACCAGGCCTGGTGGTTGGGGGGCCCCGGGGAAGGGGTCCCTTTACTTTTCCCCCGGCCCCGGTTTTTCCCCACTTTCCCCTCCGCCCAAACAGGGAAAAGTTGGGGAAAAACCCCCAACTTTGTACCCCTAATGCATTGCCTATGCAAAAGCATTAGTTTATTAACAATCGGCCACCAGTGGTCAAGTTTCCAAAGGTGGCCTCAAGTTTTCAGAAAAAAAAAAAAAAAAAAAAAAAAAGTTTTAAAGTACAAAAAAAGTTTTAAAGTTCAAATCACCCCCCTTTCCCCATTTTACAAATAAAATCTTTAAAAATAAAAAAAAAGTTACACAATTTGGTACGCCCGGCGAAAAAAGTCATCAAAAAAAATATAACTCATTTCCCCCGTACCTGAACCCCCGTAGAAAAAAAAAATTCCAAAAAACGCCAAAATTTGCGTTTTTGGTCTTTTAAAACGTCCTAAAAAAAGGGAATAAAAATGATCAAAAAATCGCAAGCTTTCCAAAAACGCTAGTAAAAAGTAACTTCACCCAAAAAAAATCCCCCTCACTACTCCGTAGGTGTTAGTACAAAAAAGTTATGGTAGCACAAAAATGGCGCCGTGGGCAAATTTCAAAAATTTTAAAATTTTGGAATTTTTTTTAACGGTAAAAAAAAACAAAGGGAAAAACCCTACAGTTTGGTTATGCTGGATGCGAAACAACCTGTAAATACAGAAATACTTTTAAAATTTTTAAACCGAAGTTTAAAACCCGAAAAGCAAACCCTCGCAAATATGGCGAAAATACATTTTTTTTAAAAATTGCCCCACTTGGAATTTTTTTGGGGGTTTCCCATATATTCTAATATATGAATAAAACCTTTAAAAAAAACATCTTGTCCCCGCAAAATAAAAGCCCTAAAGGTCTATGTAGGGGGAAAAAAATAAAAAAGGTTGGCTTTCAGAAGGAGGGGGGAAAAAAACGAACGTGTCCCCAAAAAAAAAAAAACGCCTGGCCCCCTTAAAGGGGTTTTAACAACAAAAAGTCCACACCAAAAACTCAGCCAACTATTTATTCCACAATTTATAAGAGATAAAAAGCCTACATAACCCAAAATAACTAAATCATATTTAATTTTTTTATCATAATAAGAGTTTTACAGCTATAAAAAGGAAAAATACCAAACCTAAATAAAAAATTTTACAAAAAAAGAAACACCAGAATTATAATGGATTGCCTTTACCCCCTTTGTCCATGTTTAAAACCAACTCTGGGAGAAAGCCCCAATCACTTTTACTTTGCTTCTTCCAGACCGTATAATTTGCAAGGCCTACCTGTTTATGTTGCAAAAATCAACTGGGGGCCCGTGTGATTACTTAGACCAATAGAAAGTATTTTCCAAAAGAATGGTTACTGCCCTAACAAAATTGTATGTCTGTGGTTCCTCCAATAACTATGAGTGAATGATAATAGAGAAAGATGGCCATTTAGATAAATAGTCTACACAAAAATGGCTGTTGGTAGTTTGGCCTCTATTGATGTATGTATAAGTGCTCATCTCCATTTTAAGTGATAAATAGAGAAAGTAGGCCATTTAAATAAATAGTCTACACAAAAACTGCCATAGTATATTTTTTTTTTTCCTCTATGGGTTATCAAAAGGCTCCTCCCCTTTAAACACTCAAACAGGCAAAAAAAAACACCAATACCTATTTATATGCCAATAGTATATAAGATTAGTGACTACAGCCTGCTAGCCTTGTATGCTAAGCATGACGCTGACTCCCCTCACGAAGTTTGCAACACAAGGCAAAAAAGGCCTTTTCCCACCAAACACCCTACCGGGACCTAAAACCTATTTCAAACCATGCAAAGGTCCATGCCATTTAGGTTTAAAATCAAGCTCTTCTCGTACACCAGCGCCATTTGTTAAGGCTGTTTAGTCAACTTAAGTGATATTCCCACTGACCTCCACAAATTTCACCCAGTGGCACAGTTGTCCAAGCTCTCACCAGAAGACATCATCCCAGTTAAGGCAACTGCTAATAAATATTCCGCACAAGATGCCAAGGATAACAAAAAAAAAAAGCCTTCCAGAACCCACTGGGCCCGAATTTAATGTCAATGCCATTTTCATCAGTTGAGCTCAAGAATTTAAATTGCTAGCACCCCTCACAAATTCAAAGCACCCCCTTTGGATTTTGGAAAAATGCTTGATTTAGCATTGTACTTCCAAGGGATCCTCTCACAAAGGGGAAACTCACCTGTACCCACCGTGATATACTACCAAGAAATTCTTCAAAACATGATAAAGCAAGTCACTGCAACAGTAAATGCCATGACTCAACTTAGTTCTTGTAAAAAGCAAAAAAAAAAAAAAGATGACTCCCTCTATTTCTGCATGGATTACCACAAATTGAATAAGATCACACATATGGATGCCTACCATTTGTTGCATTTTGAGGAGTCCTTCACTGCCGCCTGATCTGCAGCTCCCTTCTCCACACTTAAAGGGTTTGTCTCACTACAAAGATTAGCTTTCAACATGTAGGGAACACTAAATGAATATGTTTTCCAAATATATTGCTTTGTTCATTTTTTTTTTGTTGAGTATCTACAAATGATTGTATCACCTTCTGTGGGCTTTCTGGTTAGTCTATTGACCGACCTGTTTGTTTGTGCTCCCCTGCTGTTTGTCTTATCTGATAGCAGGGAGTGGCATCATCACACAGGTCACAGCACAGAACACAGAACTGCTGGCAGCTTGAGAGCTTGTGTGTTATCTGATCTTTCAGACAAAAGACACTAATTACTACTGTTTTCTTTAGCGCTCAAGCTTCTCTGGACCTCATAGAAGGAGATGGGTTTATCTAATTAGCAGAAGTCTAAATACACAAAGATAATATGCTAATTACAGGCAGCTTGACCAGGAAGTGACAGAATGCTTGAATGAAATAATGCTGCTTAGCTCTATTAAACCAGTGAGATGAGACAACCCCTTGAATTTAACCAGTGGATACTGGCAAGTTCCATTGGCAGCAGAGGACAGAGAGAAGACTGCCTTCATTACATCAATGTGGCTCTGTGAATTCAACAATATGCGTTTCAAGCTTTGAAATGCTCCTGCAACATTCCATTGGCTAATGGAGAGATGTTTAGACCATGAGAACTTTCAGAGTGTTCTTTTTTAACTTGATGTTGTCATTGTTTATTCTCAGACATATCAAGACCACCTCCATCATTGATCTAAAACAGGGGTGTCAAACTCATTTTCACTGGGGCCACATTGGCCTCACAGCGTAACTTAAACGGTGAACGTAATTTTAGAACTGTATAAATGAAACTTCTCCTTAACAGTTAAAGAGAACCTGTCACATAGTTTATGCCCCCCTTGCTGAGGACAGAACAAGCTAGTGACAGACATGATGTTTCCAGTGCTGTGTCCGTTATTCTGTAAGATACTGTAGTTTTAAAGTATTTAGGGCTCAAATCTGAAGTTTTCAGCCAGAAAAGAGTCATGAAAAGAGTCCGTTTTTTCATACCCTACCCATCTGAGGCTAGCCCGCCCATCTCAACCAATAAACCTATTACTTTGAATAGGTAGAAATATGTGAATAACTGCAAGGTGGGCGGGGCTAGCCTTAGGCGGATAGGGCTAACACCTGCTCATGAATAAGATTTTAGCATTCAATGCTCTAAAACTACTGCATCTTACAGAATAAGGGACACAGTGCTGGAAACAGCATGTCTGCCACTAGCTTGTGCTGTCCTCAGCAAGGGGTGCATAACCTATGTGACAGGTTCCCTTTAAGCAAGCTATTAAGGAGCAGTTACATTTGTACAGTATTACTGTTATAATTAGCCCTTTGAGGGAAACCAGGGAGAATATATTGCCCCTTGTAGATAAAAGGTAAATATGACCCAATAGGTAGATAGGTATAGAAGAAAAGATGTCCGCTACATGTCCAACGTTGCAAATATAAAAAATGTTATACTTTATTCTTAAACAAATTTAAAAAAATGAATAAATGTCCAATAATGAACAAGTCCAAGTTACCCAAGCTGAGGAGATGTGCATGCGACTGTGGTCGAATGACGGAGCTGAAGCGTTTCGGAAGGGCTTCCTTAATCTTAGCTAGTGCATGAAAAAAGGTGTCGTTTTACATTTTTAGAAACCCCGGTTCACAATTTTTGATCAAAAGATGTTTAAAATGCCCACGACTTTCAACTGATCTCAAAAAACGGCCCTCCCCATCTATCTTTTTTTTTCCTCTCAATCGAGCCCAAACAGGCCTCCAACTGGGTCCCACCTCCATTATTTGGAGAAAAAATAAAAAACACCCAACCTCAAATCCCTTTTTATGACAGCCCGTGAAGTGGGGGGGACGAAACCCAAAATGGAAGCACCCCTTCCTTCCCTTTTTAGGTTAAAATCAATGTACACCAATAAACGAAAGTTTCGCACACAAAAAATTTCTGAAAAAACGTATGCAAACCGGGGGCCACTGGAGGGTGCGGCACACATGTAATTTTACATGTACACACACACCGCCGCCAGCGGCACATTTACTGCAAAAAGGGCAATACACTACGTGAAATCGGCTAAATGAAGCATTTAATGCTATCTATCATTCATGAAAAAACTTTTGAGACTCTCGGTTCACATATTTTGATCAAAAGATGTTTAAGCTGCCACGACTTTCAACATGATCTCAAAATCGGCAGTCCTATGCTATCTTTACCTCTCAATCGAGCCAATCAGGCCTCCCACTGGTCAACCGACCTCCATTATTCAGAGAGAAAAAATAAAAAAACACCCAACTGCAAACTGCCCTTCTTATGACAGCCTGTGAGAGTGGGCGGGGACAGAAACCCAAATGGAAGCACCCCTTCCTTCCCATATAGGTTAAAATCATGTACACCAAGTATAACGTATGTTTCTGCACACAAAAACATTTCTAAAAAAACGTATGCAAACCTGGGTGCCACTGGCAGGGCTGCGCACACATGTAATTATACATGTACACACACAGACCGCCGCCAGCGGCACATTACTGCAAAAAGGGCAATACACTACGTGGAAATCCCTAAAGAAGCATTTATGCTATCTATCATACATGAAAAACTTTGAGACTCTCGGTTCACATATTTTGATCAAAAGATGTTTAAGCTGCCCACGACTTTCAACGTGATCTCAAAATCGGGCAGTCCTATGCTATCTTTACCTCTCAATCGAGCCAATCAGGCCTCCCACTGGGTCAACCGACCTCCATTATTCAGAGAGAAAAAATAAAAAACACCCAACCTGTAAACTGCCCTTCTTATGACAGCCTGTGAGAGTGGGCGGGACAGAAACCCAAAATGGAAGCACCCCTTCCTTCCCATATAGGTTTAAATCATGTACACCAAGTATAACGTATGTTTCTGCACACAAAAACATTTCTGAAAAAACGTATGCAAACCTGGGTGCCACTGGCAGGGCTGCGGCACACATGTAATTATACATGTACACACACAGACCGCCGCCAGCGGCACATTACTGCAAGAAGGGCAATACACTACGTGGAAATCCCTAAAGAAGCATTTATGCTATCTATCATACATGAAAAAACTTTGAGACTCTCGGTTCACATATTTTGATCAAAAGATGTGTAAGCTGCCCACAACTTTCAACGTGATCTCAAAATTGGGCAGTCCTATGCTATCTTTACCTCTCAATCGAGCCAATCAGGCCTCCCACTGTTTACATTTAGGAGCAATCAGATCACATGACCACGCTCCTCCTACATCGTTAGATGATAAAATACTCATAAGACACATAAAAAACGTACAAATAACCAACATTGTTGTACAAAAAAACACTATTAGTCAACTCTAATAATGAGAATTTTTTTTTTTTTATATATATATCTAATTCAATAATAATAAGAAATATCTTGCCTGATGTTGAGACCTGTAGGATTTCTGGTATTTAATTCAAAAATCCATCGTGATTCCCTGCTAAGAAGTTTTTGTGTCAAATCTCCGCCCCTTGGTGATGGGGTCACTTTCTCGATGCCCATAAAGGAAAATGCCGAAACATCCCCCCCATGGATCTCGGCAAAGTGCTTTGAGACCATGGATATACAGTACCTATTGTATGGCTATCTTTGCGTGAGTCTGATAAATGACGTCTGATCCTGGTTTTCAAAGAACAAGTGGTGCAACCCACATATTGAACTTTACATACATTGCAATTGACCAAATAAACTACGAATCTGCTGTTACAATTAATAAATTTCGTGATGGTATACGTTTTACCTATGTTTATAGGTAGATAGGTAGGTATAAAGCCCTCTGTAGATGACAGGTATATCTGCCTCCTGTATGTACAGTAGATAGGTATATATGACCCCTGTAGGTAGATAGGTGGGTATAAAACCCCCTGTAGTTGACAGGTATATCTACCCCCTGTAGATAAATGTACAGTTCCCTGTAGATAGGTAGGTATACAGCCCCCTGTAGATATGTAGATAGAAATGTAGGTTTACAGCCCCTGTAGGTATATATAAAGAGACCCCTGACTGTACTCATAGCCATTTGCTTATTGCAAACGCAAAATGCAGGATGGGTCTAGGAAGGGAAAAGAAGGGCCCACCGCTGCTATTCAAAACACTCCTCCTGTTTATTTACTGCTGCCAGTGTGCCACCATGTTTTTCCACACTTACTGCTTTGGTGACACAGGGAGGAATGGTGGACGCAGGCAGCTAAAAGGCACTGCTGAGGCACCATGACCTACCTAAAGCTGCTTCATCTCTCCTTGTCTCTGTCTTTGCATTCATTGCGTCTGCTCTTCTTGCCTCTGCCTCAGGAATGGCACTTCGGAGGCAGGCAAGGAACAAGTCTTCACTTGCCTGCCACCTGCCAAGCATGTAAGTAGGCGGAGACTAGTACGGGAGGCAGAGAAGGCAAGCAGCAAGATGAACTGACAACATCTAGCCGCTTGCTTCTGTGTAAAAATGTGACTCAGAGCTCAGTCCCATCTCGGCTCAGAAACAAGTGCTGGGCAAGATAACACAAGCTGACGGGCCGCGGGCCTTGTGTCTGACACCCGTGATCTAAAGTCTTCAAGGTACTTATCCAACAGGGCCTAAAAATCAAGCCTTCCAAATGACGCTTACTGAAGCTACAAATTAACTATCCTGGACATGTCATAAACACAGAAGGTGTACAACCTGACTATGACAAGATTGCTGCAGTCAAAAACTGGCAGATGCCAAAGGCTGTCAAAGAAGTTCAAAGATTCCTGGGATTCGCAAACTATTATCATCACTTTATTCCGCACTTTGTCCAAGTAACTGAACCCCTTACGGAGTTGCTGAGTGGCTGTCCAAAAGAATACTACAACCAAAAGCTTCCAGTAGACTGAACAAAGTGACAAGAACAAGCATTCCAGATGTTGAAGGCTCTTCTCACCCAACCACCTATCCTAGCCTGTCCTGATTACAATAAGCCATTTCATGTGTATAGAGATGCCAGCCTCCAAGGATTAGTCGCTGTCTTGTCCCAGGTTCAGGACTTCCCTGGGCAGAATTCACCTACAATAACTACTCAAGTGAGTACATTGGAACTTCCCCTTTCTATGTTGTCTTTGGCTAGCATCCTCGACTTCCTTTACCTCTTACTACTACCTCGGAGGTTCCTTCAGTAAATGGCCAAGTATGTGACTTTCATCGCATCTAGCAGGGAGCTTGTCAGTGTTTGCTCTTGGCCTCTGCCCAGTTCAAGGCTCACGCTGAGAAGAAGTGGAGCCCCCTCTTGTTTTCTGGTCTGGTGACAAAGTTTGATTCTCCACTAAGCACATACGGCTATGAGTACCCTTTCTGAATTTGGCTCCTCATTTCTTGGATCCCTTTTCCGTCCTTTTAAACTCAACCCAGTCTCCTACAAACTCCATCTGCCTCCATCCTAACACTTTTCATGTCTCCCTGCTTAAACCGCCAGGCCCTTCCTTCCTCTATGGTGGTAGTTCTGAAGATGCCTATGAAATTAATGAGATCTTGGATATGCTCTGGATTACTACCTTATAGATTAGAAGGGTTAGTGCAAGAGAAGGGTGGCTCTAAAGGGAGGTACTTCATTGGGTTCCACCCTGCCAGTGTCTCCTTCTCTCTGCTCCTTCACTCTCCTTGCCACCTGCTAGTACGGGGCCATCCCCTAGGCAATGCATGCGCTGACTCTCTTTGATTTTACACACCTGTGCTCTGGCTATCATCTCTGACATCTGCCTACTTAAAGACCCCTCATCTACAGCCCTTTTCCCAGTTGTTGGTGTTGTTACGTTAGTACTCCTACTCCTGCATGTTGTTTTGGATTGCTCTGCTTCGTTCCTGACCTTGTCTTGTCTGCCACCTGCCCTGAGCATATGCCTGGACCTGACTTCGATTGTATGCTGCCTGTCCTGACTGACTGCCCATCCCTGGTGACATCTCCGTCTTAAGTTCTGGCACTACCCTTTACCACACCTCAGCTGTCACCTTGAGGCCCTACATCGGGGATAGCGACCTGAGGGGTCCCTGCAGTGAAGTCCAACTGCCTTGCAGTGGGCTCTGTTGAATCCACGGGGCACCTCAGGTTCCGCTCTCTGGCACAGGTTACACCAATTCCCGAGGTTGACCAAAGGGATCCACTTCCTTTGTCCATGACAGCAGCACAGTAACTTATCTTCCTTACTGGCAAACTTTAACCCTTTAGAGCGATGTCCCTCTAACAGGCTAAGCTAGGAATAGAAGAACTGAAATGTCAATCACTGCTGTAGAACTGCCCACAACCTGAACAGGAAGTGGTAGACGGAACATGGCTGTGAAGATCAGGCTAAGTAAAACAGAGAGATGGGGAAACCACTTTAAGCATCATCTATGCTGATGGGGAAACCTCTTTAAGGAATATTTCTATATTTTTAGATAATACTTGGATTTGGTCCCTAAAATTTGTTAACAACCTCTTTCTATTTCAGATGCAGTCTTAAAGACGAATCATCCTTGTAGCTGTCATTTTAGCGATTATTCAATATACTAATATGTATAGTAACAAAAATTGCCATTCAGTCATGCTTAAATGAGCACATTAGTCTAACTAATTGTATAATTTATCAAGAACAAAGTATTTCTTGTCTCTGATAGTGTTTTGACCTATTTAGCAATTGTGGTTGCATATGGTCATTTAGAGATACTAGAAAGAGTGTTCTAGTGGTCTGATTGAATGCCAAAACCCATTTATAATTTAGATTTGAAATGATATTAACAACATCTCTATGAATTTTATCATTTACTGAGAACATGCACACCGTTATTTTTATGGCTATTCTCTGCCACTGTTGAGAAATCAAACAGCGCTCATTAAAAAATTAATTTGTCATACTCTTGTGATCAGCTCCAGTCAGGCACAGAATCAAATAGCTTCCACTGGCAGCACAAGACGTTTACACTGATAAAACGTCCTAGAATTTTTATACATTGAATTGAATGACTTTTTTTTTCTTAACTTTATTTTAGGCTGTAGAGGTTTGGGAACATTTCCAGGCTGAGACAGGAAGAAGGATTACTCTCATTACGATAAGAGACTTTTTTTTCTCTACTGCTGGATAATAAATATATGACTAATGTTTCCAAGACAGTACATAGCATGAGCAATCTAAAAGCAGATCAATGGCAGAAAAACAATGTTATCTTAATAAGCTAAGTAAAAATTAGAAGTTAAACAGGCTATGTAGCTCTACCTCTAACTAATATGTAGATAAAGAGTACATCAGAGCATTCATATCATTGACAGTATTGAATGTATCTGTTAACGTTGTGACAAAGTAAAATTCCAAACTGATTTAGAGGATTAGGCTATATAAGAATAATAGAGTTTTGCAAGACTATGTAAAGCAAATTAAGATAACAAAAGGAATCTGAAATTTTTCTCTATTCCTATCCATATTAGTGACCATAACCCTAATCCCTAACCTAAGTTTAGGCTGGGCCTATGGGTTTTATGGGTCTTTAGCTATGAATTTTTACTGGTCTTAAGGGTTAATTTACCATTGTAGGCGGGGCGTCATTTCTGGTCTGCCATCACATTCTACTAGCATAACATAGGGATAACCCATGCTACTATAACATAAAGGTAATTTCTAGTCCAACATCACTTGTAGCTACCATGACATAGTGTTAAGACCTATGTTACAGTAACCAGAAGTGACATTGAGTCAGGAGCATCTTCGGACCAGCAGGGCTGTGGAATGGCAAGTTACTCCATAAAAACCCATAAAAAATTCTAACCTCTGTATCATTACATTAAATGGTCTTCAGAATAAGGGGACAGTGAAAACAAGCAACTTTGTAATTGGATGTCATCTGCAAAGCTGTCTTGTTTTCACTTTCTCCCTTATCTTCATTTTCTGTAAACACTGTTCCCCAGTGCCGATCAGATTCCACCTCCTTTCATTTTATTGGCTAACGGCTTTACTAATTTACATTCTATCTGGCCCCCGGTCGTATTCATGGTAGCGTGCATTCCTGCCTCTCTCACTCAGAATAAGGGCACGGCAACATTTCACTCTGCACAGCCAGCAGCTCCACAGTACCACTGCAGCTGCTTCTACAATCAGAAAACAGCAGAATTGTGCTCGGTACCTAATGGCTCCTGCGTGTAAACATAGAAGGGAGACAGATCTGTGCTGCTCTGGATGAGTTCCTTGAAGACTGGATTCAACTGTAAGAAACCTCCAGCTGTGAGAGGAGAAGAGATCAGTGCTCTGAGTTCAAAGAAGACTGTATAGACTGAATGCAGGGCTGTGGTATGTAAACAAACAGCTCTTACAAAATAAGACTGCATAGGGAGAGGAACAACACAGTGACATGTGGATTCAGACAGGAGGGGAAGAGCAGGGATGTGCTAGCCCCTCCCACTAATTTCAAACAAACACACTGACTCGGGAGCGAGCCCGAACAGTGAATGGGGGATGATGTCATCCCCCTTCAGTTAAGAAACACCCAGCTGGGATTGGAGGAAACACCCCTGGATTTGAAGAGCTGAGAAACTGAAAGTACAATGAAACACATGAACTGATGAAGCGATAAATCCCCTTTAAAACAAGGGTTGATTTTTGGGGAATTTTTCACAAAGTTCAGTTTCAGCTGACCCAAATTGAATTACCTAGAAAGTTTGACATTGAGCCAAATCTGAAGTGAAACACTCTGAGGGAACATACACATTGTTTTATTGCAGGTCTTACAGTGCTTTCATGTCTCTCTCACTGTATACTGAGGCATACAATTATAGGTTTCTTTTCTTCAAGGATTTATACAAAATCAAAGCATGCTCTAATGTGCACTGTATAATGTAGATGCTCACCTCTAAAAGGACTACACCTAAGTTAGAACATGGAAAACAGTTCTGTATCAAAGCGTCCCAGCAATGTCGTTGGACCTTTGTGAAAGATGGAGGGCAAGCCAGGTAAAATTTAAAAAAAAATGATTTTATTGGGGAAAAAAATTAAAAAATAGAGAACATACGTTGTGCAGTGCAGCCGGTCGTCATATCAACAGTGTGCAGCCGGGATCTTCTCAAACGACCGAGCTTTCGATGGCGTGCATCTTTTTCCCTGGTCTGAGGGGTGATTCTAAGTGAGGATTTAAAATTTGGGGAAGTTGGGTACCCCAAAAAAGAACTTAACCCAAAAATCCCAACAGGTATATGTTACATGCATGAAACATAAAAACAATATATGTGTCAAAGAGATGCCGGCTTAACTCACAAATAAACATGTAGAACAAAATGTGATTGAATCAATACATAATGGAAAAAAAGGGGGACGTTCTAAAAAGGTACAGTATCAATTTAATTAAAGCCAAAGGGTTGCTGGTTCAAAGGGTAAAAATCCATTTGCTTAAAATTTTTAAAAAAATTTATCACTTATTACCTCCCCTAGTGTCAGTAGCCCCCTTTTCTACCAATACAGGGAAACAAAGTTAAATCATTTCCCATTTTGATCAATAAAAGTTTAATGCCGCAGACATGGTGGTTAGGCCTTTTGCTTTTTTTTGTCAGAAATGTGGGTCTATTCTTGTTTAAGAGGGTTGGAAGTGCAACCAAAAGTATGGACTTACAGGCTATACACGAATGATGTATATAATTTTTTTTTTTGCATTTGATGTATTGTCTGATTTTATAGCTTTTATTAGTAACAAAGCGAAAAGTGTTATTTACCTCCAATAGCTGCAAGTGGTAAAAACCCGTGCCCACAGCAAAAAAACAAACCCAGTGGTTGTGACCCCAGATTTTTTTGGGGGTTTGTTTTGTGGTGAATAGGCTAGGAGAAACAATAGAACCTATGGTAGGGGCTTTTTTAGAAATAAATCTAACTCCCTTATGCATAGTCTGTGATAGGCTGGGGTGGGTGTACAAAATCGGGAGGTATTTTTTAGAATGTTCCCATTTTTAGTAAAAAAGGGTATGTGGTGAGAATGTGATCCCATGAAGTTTTTTTTTTTCTTTTTTTATAGTTAGAAAATTGGTGTGTGTCTTTTTTTATTTTTTTTTCTTTGACCGCTTAGATTTCTGTCAGTATCCCCCCTTTGTTTAATTTGTTTAGTAACATTGTTGTTGGGTCTCAAAATCTGAGTGTAGCTGCAGTTTTCTTGGGGGTATTAATTCTCCTTTTGGAAAATTACGGGGTTTCTGGTGTGGATGGCAAAATGTTGCATGCAAAGTAAATTCTGTGATGAGGGGTTTGTAAAGGGGTAACTGCAACTTGGGTTTCCCGGTGTCCCTTTCAAAGTAAATCCAGAAAAATTTTAGGTCCCCCATGGAGATGATTTGAACTGTAAATTTATGGAATTTTCATTTATTTTTGTAAGAAATTTTCAACTCATGGGGAGGGGGCCCCCCCATAAGGGGGAGGTCGTCTATAAACGACCATACCACTGATTTTGGGAGGCAAACATTGTCGTCTGAAAATAAAAATGTTTCCCCCAAAAACTCATGTAAAAGTTAGCCAATGGGCGAAAATTTTGCCCCATTTAATCCCACAATTGAAGAAAAAACTCCTGGTCAAACAAAAAAAAATTAGTGTCAAAAAAAATCAGAGCCATAGTCAAAAATTACCAGGTTTGGACTAATTGCCCTATTTTTGTAAGAAAATTATGAGATATTAATGCTAAAGAGGGGGGGATGGAAGGGTATAACCCGATAACGTCACATGTTAACCACCAAAAATGTTCATCCCATACCACCTTCTCTAATTGAGAAACCACTTGTTTCGTATCTCGTATAAATCCTGGAATATGTGAAACAAGTGGTTGTAAATGGTGGTCAACCCAAGATCCCAACCTCTCAGAGAAAGAGTCAATACCCGACACGATCGGTCTGAGAGTTGGGGGGGAAAATTTTTTGTTTTTTTTTTGGCAAGGGGTGTTTATGGGATTTTTGGGTAAGGATTGTAAAGTTGTTTGCCCAAAATTTGAGTAATACCCATTTCTAACCCTACTGTCAGAAGTTTTTTTAGGCTATTTTGGAAAGCCGTTGTGGGATTATTCTTCAAAGGTCTGTAAGTTGATGTATCATTTAGCATTTGCATATTTAGTTTTCTATAAAGGCCTGAATCTAGAACCACAATGGCACCTCCCTTATCCGCCATTCTTTCAGTTATTGAGGGTTTTTTTTAATTGTTTAAAGCTACTCTTCATAGGCAAAAGATTGTTATTATGTATGGCATGGGTGTCTCTCAAGGAATCCGCGAGGGAGATGAGATCTCGCTCGACACATTCCGAAAAACTCTGGGTTCCCCCGAACTGTATGGGATAAAAATAAGGGTTGTCAAAGAAAAAAATTAGTAAATTTTAATATCATGTTTTCTTTCACGTTGTTTTTAAAACCTGGTTCACTAATATTTCAAATCCTTGAATGTTTTTGGGCTTGTGTTGGTTATTGTTTGACAGAATAGCCGTTCATCTGTATTTTTTTATCATTATGAGATATGTTTAGTTCATCTTGCTGCATAGAAAAATGATGTTTCACGTGAGGTCGGGGAAATTTATTTTCATCTTTAAGAGTCCCCCAAAAAACATCCAAGGAATTGGTGGGGCAAAAAATTTTAAACCTTTAGAAATACCTGTTTTGTACTGTGATTGATAGTTTTTGAGAATTTTGTACCCGGGGTCTCCGTGATTTCCCGTTGGGGGACGGGGGTTTTTTGCGGCCTTTCTTATGTTTGCGGCCCACCGTTTTGATTTCCCTCTAAAAAAGGGGGGTCAAAAGGGGTTTTTCCTGTAGGAGGCGTCAAGGTTGCCGTGTATTTTATATGTGGGTTTCTGTCGGGGTTGTTAAATCATGATTAGTGTGGGGTTGTCCATAAGTTCGTCTGTGGTAATGTAGTATTTTTCCGGGGAGTATCCCATCGGAAAACTCAATGTCTTCCTATTGTTTGATGTTGTTAGTGTATTTAAATATCGGTTTGGGAAAAATTCGCCTTTTGTTGTCCAAGAATATACTTCCCCCTTGTCATAATATGAAAAATCC